>QLSS01000348.1:26020-70850 GCA_024372645.1 Trichomalopsis sarcophagae | reverse complement strand
ATGGTATCGAAGGGATCTCAGAATTCTTAAAAACGTTCTTCTTGGTATACCATGTTCCCTTTCAACTTGACGACTGCTAACATGTGGATCGAGATGAATAATAGCAAGAACAGTTACTACACGAGGATCGTTTTCGTTGAACTAGTGGTGCCTCCGTTCACTAACAAGATGTCCAGCGCGAGCTCTTTCAGTTAAATTGCGTATAGTAATATCAGTATGGTGTCTTCGATCAGGAAAACGTTCAGCATACAGCCTTGCTGCAGCACGAGCATTATTATGGCATTCTCTCAAAAGCATAATCATGTCCACAATTTCAGTGGGAGGGTAATCAGCCATTTTAAAAATTTAATTTTAACAATTTAAATATGATAGTATTTAACAAACTCGACTAATAAATTTACAGAAAAATCATAAACATCTGAAAAATAATACAGATTCTGTGTAGCGCACTATGATTAAATTTTCAATATTTGAAACCATAAACGTGAAGACTTGATGTAACAAATACATTCGATATTTGCAAAACTTTGAAATAATTTTAATTTTATTTAAATTTAAACAATCAAAAGAAGTATAATTATTTTATTTTGAATAAAGCCCTTTTAATATTTGTGTCTGGGAAATCTGTGCATGTCCCACAAATATTGAGTTAGTTATTGCATCAAATGGATTCTATGGTTTGAAACTTCGAGAATTGAGTAAGAGCACATTGCAGAGGAATTTTATTAACATTTAACAATTCATGACACGTCTGTCATTCTAAAAAAATGTAATAATAATGCTCGTGTTGCAGCAAGACTCTAAGTTGCACGTTTCCTGATAGACGACACCCTACGGATATAACGATACGCAACTTAACTGAAAGAGCTCGTTTTTAACATCTTGTTCATTACCGAAAATTTCAATTTAACGATTCATCTTCAGACAAGTGAAGGTAACTTCGAAGATTTATTTCCTAGTTAAATTCGATAGAGGCAAGGGGACTCACGCTAATCAAGCACCCCACAGGAAATGGAACTTACTACGTCCACGTCGTTGTTTCTGGGTAACGCTAAAAGTAAGTGCAAGAAACAACAAAACGTAAGTTCAAGGTCTAATTGAAGGGCACCATTATTTGACCTCGTCA
Source organism: Trichomalopsis sarcophagae (assembly GCA_024372645.1). NCBI lineage: Eukaryota > Metazoa > Arthropoda > Insecta > Hymenoptera > Pteromalidae > Trichomalopsis > Trichomalopsis sarcophagae. Next base: position 69,724 of record QLSS01000348.1, on the reverse strand, counting down.
CCCTTAATTTTTTATTTGACCTTGAAGGTCATCGCCAAGGTCAAATTGAGGTCACCACTGAATTTCTCGTTAAAAATTACTCAAATTTTGACCTTTATTTTTTCGACAACACCTTGCTTAAGAATGTTGAAAGCCAACCGATTATTTCGTATTTATGACCTTCACCTGACCTTTGAAGTCATCGAGGTCAGGTGACCTGAGAGCATATTCGAACGTAAAATTTCCCGCCCTTTCCGATTCCGGTGTCAAAAATAGGGGTTCCAATTTAAAAAAGTCAAGTTGACCTTGATTTGACCTTGAAGGTCATCGCCAAGGTCAGATTAAAGGTCACCATTATTCAACCCCCTTTGTACCCTACAACTTTTGTAGAAGTCATTTCTTGATAGGATGCGAACTTACCGAGTTTTCCAACTGCATAGATTAAAATGGCCCACCCTGTATATGTATACATATAAAAATTCAAAAATAAACTACTATATTATATTATCTTTGACATTTACTTTTTTATAGTAATTGTACTGACCATAAATTATTTATACTAACTATTCAAACAATATTAAATAAGTGAGTGTATCAAACTTATTAATATACGCGTATATTGTCAATAATATTAATCTAATTTTTCAACATATTGTAACTTTTTTTTTTTTATATAGAGGGGGGAAGCGCTTGATCGCCAACCTGGATGAACCAGAGTGTGGGACTCCGGCTCTGCAGGCTACCCACCAAACCCACCTCCCCAGTGCATGCCTGCCAGCCCAGCGCCACAGCAATGCTACAACTTCGGCCGACAAAAATCCACCGAGGAGACCCCTCTTCGCATGACCGTATTCCACCCCCGGAACTAACCTTAGGGAATACTTCGGGGTGTAGGATATTGCCGCGCCTGAAGGCCCTTTACCAATGCCTACCAGCACCAGTCTCACCTCTTTCCAGCAGGAATAAAAATTCCCGCCTGGAGGCAAGTGTTGTACATAGACAGCAAGAGCTCTGGATGGCTTTTCGTCAATGCCCTCAGAACCTCGGCCTGTATCCCGTCCGGTCCTGGTGCCTTCTTATTTTTCATGGTTTTAACCGCCGCGTCGAGTTTCGCCCTCTTGAAGGGCGGGATCTCTACCTGCAGCGGCTCCCGCGGGTTATCCGGTCTTTTTGGATGGTCGGGGAAAAGGGTACGGACGATTTCGTCCATAGTCTCCGCTCTCATGGGAGCGTCCTTGGCGAACGCGCCCACTTTGCGCATTACCATTTTGTACCCCCGTCCCCAAGGATCTTTATTGAGATCCTCCCGCAGGTTATCTATGCACCTTTTTTTGCTGTCCAGGATTGCTCGGCCAAGGCTCCTTCTCTATGTTCAGCAATCTTGAGTTCCCAGTTGGGGTCTTGCCTACTCTTTGCCCTCTTGGCTTGACGTCTCAAGCGAAGACAGTTTCGGCGCAGACCCACGCTCTCCTCCGCCCACCAATAAGCAGGACGCCTCCTACCCACTGTTTTTTTAATTGGCACCGCCTCTTTGCAGGCTCGCTGGATAAGGCGCATTATGGCGCCGACCACAAGCTCTGTCCGCTTCGAGGCGGGGAATCCATCGGGTATCTCGACCAAGATTCGCTGACCACGTGCTAGGGCCTGAGACTTTCTGCTACTGCAGCTCTTCTCCGTTCCGTGCGCAGATTCATCGAGGTACTCATTTTACGGAGTTTCGTTCAATCGCTCCTCATTCTCACTACCACTCGTATGCATTCCGTTTCTTCCGTCGAGGGAGTGTCGCTCTCGTAAGCCCATCACCCGACCGGCTGCGAAGATGGAGAAGCCGCCAGCCTTCGACAAGGTACGGACGACGGATGGGAACATATTCATAGTATTAACATTTTATGCATATTTCATATACATTTTGGAATGTTGTTACTTATTCATACTAATTATTTACTACTCTTAACTTTAAACTAATATATATTTTTGATATGATTTATTATACTTGATTATTACAACTACTAAATTTATATTGAACTCTAAATATATTTTAATAGATTAACAGTTATATTTAGTTTTATAAAAATTAAGAAAATTATATTTATTTACTCATTGTTATATATCGAAAGAATGTCAGTTTCAACCCTGTTAAACGCAGAGTGTATTATTAATAAGCTTGGATTGGAATCTAATTTTTGTTCTCAATGTAGATCCTCACACACAGACATAGACGCACACACACACACATACACATACAGACACACAGGCACACGCGCGCGCTCACACACATAGGCGAAATCAAAAATAAATTTTTACTTACAGTACACGATGTCAAAATCTCCTCCCGGATGGCGAGACATGGTCTATGATACAACGCACTTAGTATACAACAAAAGTACCAAAAGAAAATGTTTACTTCCAGTAGACGATGTCCAGGTGTCAAAATCACCTCCCGGATGGCAAGACATGGTCTATGATACAACTCGCATAGTATACAACAAATATACCAAAAAAAATTTGTACTCCCAGTAGAGGATGTATAGGTGTCAGGATGATCCTGAGGTTAATCCTTTATAATGTAATATATATGATATATGATGATACCTTCTAAGTTATACAAAGTTTAACCACAAAAAACCTTGTTTATAATCAAGAATATATTATCAGCTCCAGAATTCCAGGAAGACTAAAATTCCAAGAAGTCCTGAAAAATTCCCTGAAAAACCCGGAAAGTGCAAAATTTAATCTTTACATTAAAATATCACAATATTGGCGCACAAAAAAAAATAAAATAAAACGGTAGAAATGTTCTCAGATGTTAGGACTAAATGAGACATTAAAAAAATTTCAATTAGAATTGAAGGGATTTGAATAAATTGAACTGGAAATTACGTTTTGGACAGAAATTTAAGCAAATTAATACTATGTAGATTTAAGGATTTCCTTAACAATCGCCTAGCCGAGTCTGGACTAAAACTAATACGTAAGGCTAATGAGAAAATAAGCGAGCTTATGGAAGGCTTAGGCTGTAAAGGAATGGTGCTCAAATGAGAGTCACAGTTGTAGTATGTCAGTCGTGCACGCAAGACCGGTTATAAGAAGAAGAGATGAACTAGCAAGATAAAACAAAAGCTGTAAAAAGACTAAAAAGTGGTAGAACGAAGAAAAAGCAGAATACAAAAGGAAAAAGAGTAAAAAGTGCAGTGAATAAAAAAACCGCTGCCAAGTCTTTGGCACTTAGCTTCCTCCTTTTCCGTTTTTTGATACTGTTTTAAATGTAATATTAGATTGTGCTAACGCCACACGAGTTGCACTTAATATTTTTTCATGAGTGGGAGGTATGATGCATTTTGGTGCATGCATTTTTGTGCATCAACTAGCTGTGGATTATTCGTTATTTGACGCACGTCAATGACAATGTATAGCCAACCTGGTAAAGCAACTGCCCTTGAAGAGCTTTTACACACTACCTCGAAGTCTCCTAGACGCATATAATGGGAATAACTTCCTATAGGGCTACGTTATACCTTATTGATATAATCGCGGAATTATCATAGTCGATCCCGTAAAATTTAACAATAAAATTAATGATGAACCAATATTGACGTTTTGATATTTAATAGGATAAATAAAGCCCATACCAGAATTATAAAGCAAAATAAAATAATAAGTTATGCTCTAAGACTTAACTCTGGCTAAAAATATCTCCTGGAAGAGAGGTCTCACCGGAGATCCGCTTGGGACTGAAGCCCCGAGCTCTCTTAAGACGAGAGAGCGCGGACGTCGGAGAAGGGGGAAAATATTCCAACCTTGTGGGTAGCAGTCTTTTAGGTACACTATTGTTGAATATATTGTATAAATCATATCACAATAAAAAGCAAAAATATTTTTTCAAAAATCGAAAAATGGCCATGAAATGGTCATAAAATAGTCCAAATCTTGAAAGAAAATTTACTGGAATTCAGAATCAGAAAACATATATGCACGTCCAATCTTATTACGATCGATCACGTAGTTCCAGAATTATAACAGTATACGTACGCTCGCATGCACGCACGCACACACCCACAGACAAAACCATCTGCACAGACATTTTATAAAACCATGAAAGCTCTCAAAATATACTAAGCTTTAATTATCAAATTATATGGCTTAACAAAAATAATAATATCCAGTCACACAGAGTATACAGGGTGAGAGTTGAAGAATTTGAATCTTAATATCTTTTAAACTAAAAGATTTCATAAGCTACAAAAAGAACCTAGCCGAAGTGATCAAAAGATCAATCTTTTCCTAAAATTTCAACTCAATTTAAACCTTTTTACTCCCGTAATCGTACGATATAAAATAACCATTTTTTTTAGTTTTTGATTTTTATCTCAAAAACTAGTCGCCAAGGAAAACCCATAGTATTCGTTAGATATGTGTGAAAACCCGACAATCTTGGTTTTATTAGTAAAAACTCTTGAAACAATGGAAATACGTAGATTTTCACCAGCAACAAAAAAAAAACTCTTACTAGGTAACAAAGTTATGTCCATGAATAATGTATAATATTTATATGTATGAATGTATGAATACGTAAGTAAAAAGTCTGCACGGATCTGTGAGAGGTTTAAGATGACCCCACGAAATTAACTAGGTACGTGCGCACGTACTTAGTCAGTGTCCCGCACTTAAAAAAAACTAGACCCTCACACAGATCTGTCAAACTTGTTCTCGTACTTGGTAAGTCTCGGACGGCAGGGGCCGTGCTATGGCACACATTCCGCAAGAAGAGACAAAGCCGATTGGAAGGCCTCCAAGAAGATGCCTCGACTGACTGCAAGGTAGCCTTATAGAGACTTGTGCACAATGAATCGGGAGCCTTGTATAGGTATCCTCTTAACCGCAGACTATAACGCCCACGTGAATATTTTAGAGCCAAGAAACGAGTGACAGGGTTAACAGAACGGATAAGCCACTGTAGTGACGTAGAGAGAACAAGTACGCCTTAGGTCTAGGACCAAGGAAGAACGAATATAAATAACCTTATCAGGGTACGAATGCAAACAAAAGTCTCCTTACTACAGGAAAGTCAGTATCAGTCGACGACGTCGAAGGACAAGAGTATGATCACACGCAAAGTTTGGCCTAAAAGGTCAAGGTTCCCTGTTCCAGACAAACCCGCTATGGTTACTATCAACTTAGTTAAAACTATGGTAATAAGTGACGTATGTCCCAAAGACAAGAGCATCAGCTGACAAATGTAAACCGCTCTATATTTCTGGAGACAGAAAATAGTAATGCGACAAGGTCAAAATTCAAGGTTTCGTCTACTCCAATGCCAGGACATCAGGACTTCAGTTTGTACGAATGGGACCAATACGCAAATATGAACAATATTAAATTAAAATCTAAAGCCGCAAAAGTTAATTTCCGTTCTTAAACAACACGCTCAAGCTCTAATGTAAAGATTAAAGAAGTAAAAAGGAACGAAACAACTTCAACCTAAGGTATTAGAACATAAAGTTCTACCTAAGGTTATTATTATTATTATTATTATTACTGTGAAGGGGGGACCACCAAGATTCCTGGCACTTAGGCTGTAAACCCATTGTACCACCCTTCGTCATAGCATCCCCTACACAGGGCAGTCTGCCCTTCTCCAGAAGGTCAATATGGCTCCCGCATCGAGTGCCCTTATCTCTTCGTACGTGGGGAAAAGCTCCCCCAAGCACTGATGTCTGAGCTGCGCAAATTTTGGGCAAACAGTCAGTACATGGGTAGGCGTTTCTTCTGCCCCCTTGCACCACCTGCATATACCCGTAGCTTCCTTCCCCATCTTCAGACCGTGATACCTTAAGCGGATGTTCCCAGCCACTATCTGTGTCAGGAGTCAAGAGTTATTTCTGCTGCCTCCTGCTATGCACTTGGTCCAGCCGACATTGGTGTCTTGTTCCATTACCGCTTTGGCTTGTCTGCATCCTTGAGTTCCTTGCCATTGCTTAGTATGCTCCCTCTCAATTCAGCCCCGGATTTTGCCCGTTAGCAGGCACCTTGCGGCACCTGTATGTGGCTCCGTCCCGATTGGAGGGTGTGATAAGGTGGTGGAAAATAAATACACTATTAAGTATTTATTAAGTGTAATTTAATATAATAAAACGTAAGATTAGATAATAATTATATTCAGCGTGATGCTACTACCGAGGACTCTATGTAGTCTCTATCAACTCCCTTTCAAGCGAGCACGCTGGAACTAGAGTTCCCTTTCCACTGTCTCTCACTCATACATCACGCGCTCACACGAACACCGCTGACTCGTGCACTAGAACAAATGTACTTATACTTAACAGGGTGTTTAGTTCCCAAAGCTGCAAGTCTATCTGCTATTTCGTTACCCCTGATCCCGGTGTGCCCTGGAACCCAGAGTAGCTTGACCTTGTTGTTGTGAGCGGTCAGCTGATTTACAACCACTTTACATTCCCAGACCAGTCTGGAGTTCGTCCTATGAGCCATAAGTGCTCTACGTTCCGCCTGATTGTCTGAACAAATCGTAATAATTCTATCCCTCGGGAGCCGGGTGTGCCTCATGCCTTGTGTCCATTGCCTATACGGTCTGTGTGCTGCCTTAGCAGCCATCCCAATTATAGTAAGATGGAGTGGTTTCACCTTCACAAGGACTCCAAGTACCTTGTTAAGCGTGGTCCTATAGGCCCCTGTCGCTACCCCCTAGCATCCGTCCCCTGAGTTTCTCTAGCACCGGTCTAGAACCCGCCAGCTCTGCCCTTGGCGACCAGACCAACGCGGCGTAGGCCAGACGAGGTACCAGGACGGCCCTGTATAGCCACAGTATAATCCAAGGACTTAATCCCCATGTACTGTCAAATGCCTTGCTACATGTCCAGAGAGCCACCAGGAATTTATCGTACTGGGCCGTGAGATGCTTCTCCCAGGTTAACTTTTTATCCAGAACAATGCCGAGGTACTTAGTTGAGTCCTTTACCTGTAGGGCGACGCCAGAGAGTTTGGGCACTCTGCATGGCGTCCATGGCTGCGCCAATTTCACTTACTTTTATCAGTATCAGGAAATCGTCCGCGTAGGCTTGAGCATAGCAGCCTCACCAATTCAGCGCTTCCAGTAGCCCATTTGCCACCAGGCATCAAATAGTGGGCGACACCACCCCGCCCTGCGCGCATTCCTTACTGATCTTGCCGGAGACCGTTACGGTTCCGAGACTCAAGATCACAGTCATGCGTATAAGCATGTCCTGAAGCAATTTTATTAATGGTCCAGGCATCCCATGCAGTCCATGCATTTTGCAGAAACAACGACGTGGACGTAGTAAGGATTGTTTCCTTTGGGGTGCTTGATCAAAGTGAGTCCCCTTACCTCTCACTGTTCGGGGTGCTTGATTAAAGTGAGTCCCTTCGCCTCTTACTAATCTAAATAAATTTTTAATTTAACGGTGTTTTGCAAAGTTTGTTTCGGAATACCAGCGTATGCTCGACGAATCCTATCCTGCATATCCGTTTTTGTAGTGGGTTGTTGCTCAAGACCAGTATTTTTCAAATACCCCCATAAATAGAAATCTGATGATGTAAGATCGGGTGAGCAAGCAGGCCAGTTAACCGGACCTCCTCGATCAATCCATCTGTTACCATAATGCTCGTTCAAAAAAGTCCTTACAATTCATAAGTCCACCACGAGCTCTTTGAGTTAAACGTCTGATAGCTCTATCGTCAGGGTGTCGTCTGTCAGAATAGCGTTCAGCATAAAGTCTTGCCGCACCACGATAATTATTTTGGCTTTCTCCTAAAACCAAAATCATATCAAATAGTCATCCATTTCAGAGCAAGCTATTGATTACTAAATTAAATTTAAATAGTAAAATGGTATCAAAAATATTAATAATTCTTGTATAGAAAGAGAAACGTTGGAAAATTACAGTAACTTTATTTAGCTAACTGTAATTGTCATAAATATTTCGTTTGTCACACTTTATTAATTTTAAATTTTAAATTAAAATAATCGTTAAAACATTAAAGGTTCTCAATTCAATGAAGCATCATTTCTTATTTTGATTGCAAATAAAACTTCACATAATTTACATAAAACAAAAAAATAAAATTAAAACTTCTTTTTATTTTTTTGTTTTATGTAAATTATGTGAATTAGTAACGTTCGAATTTCAGAAATACTAATTTTGATAATGTAATCATTAAAAACACATCTACGAAGAAAATAGGTTCCGTCAATGGTTCTTTTAATTAAATCTGAACAGCTCACCGATTTTAAAATTTTCGCCCATTTTTAATATTAGGTTTTTTTTTAATAGTGTCACGTGTATACACACGTCACGGGTTTCGAATTACTATAAGAAGACGAGTAGAAGAGTGCAATGAGGTGGCGGCCGTGGCCCGACGATGGAGTGTCTGCCTTGCAAGACAGAGGATCTTGTTTCAAGCCCGGGGTCCGTCACTTTTTCGTTGCACTCATCACTCGTAACAATAGCTCGATTCTAAAAAAAATAGCTTCGATGCTTTTTGTACAAAACAAAAGGGGAGGCAAGGGGACTTTACTTTAATCAAGCACCCCGTACAGTGAGAGGCGAGGGGACTCACTTTAATCAAACACCCCGAACAGTGAGAGGCAAGGGGCCTCAATTTAATCAGTTTAAGTGTATAAGGTAAGGATGTGCGAGTTTGAGTTTTGTTTACTAGGATGTGTAAGTTTTGGATTTGGGGTGTGTTAATAGGTTCTCCTATTAAGCCGAAGATCAATTTGAACCAGCTTAGCCTGTGGTTCATGGATAAAACTGATTTTAAACCCACTTTTTGGAGTTTGACCTTGATTCGACCTTGAAATGACCTTTGAAAAAAATCTTCGCAATATGAGTTAAAACGTAAAATTTCCCGCTCTTTCCGAATCCGAGGTCAAAACTAGGTGTTCCTATATGAAAAAACCACTTTGATCTTGAAATAACCTTAAAGGTCAAGTTCAAGGTCAAAAACATTAGCGCCATTGTGTGATCCCCTTCGTCCCCTTCATCTTTTTTCCCGTTTTTTACCGTTTTTCCCTATCTACCTAAGATTCCGAGAAATTCGGGTGCGGCGATTAAAATGGGTCACTGTATATATACTATAAAAATAGTGCTATAAATATATACTATAAAAACAGTGTTTCCATAATAAATTTATATTTTTATATAGTGTGTGCATAATGGATTTTTCAAGATAGCGTCACAGAAAAGTTGATTCAAGAAATTATATCGGCAGAAAAGAAAGACCTAAATTTTGTTCTGCTAATAAAAAAATAAAAAGTTCTTCTGCCCGTAAACTGCCGTCTCTAGATTATCCTGAGGTTGATTTCGAAAGTTATAGAATTTTCGATATGAGACTTTTGTTTACTTCCTTAGAGAACAATCTGATGTGTAAGTGTGATGGAAATATAAAATTGTATGAAATGAAATGGCATGGATTAGATGGCAATTATTCTATTACGTGTGATAAGTGTTTCATTAGAAGAGTTTTCACAACTCTAAAAAAATTGGAAAAAAATCAAATATCTTTGAAATCAATAGGCGCAGTGTCCTAGCTATGAGACTGGTTGATGGTGGCCTTGAAAGTCTGAGAACTTTTTGTGGGAGTAATGGACTTGCCTCGTTCAATTCAAAATGCAACTTTTACTAAAATACGTGATGTGCTTTTTGAAGTTACATCAAAAGTTGCGGATAAGTTTATGTCTGAAGCTGTAGACGAAAAACTTCGACTTACACGTACTAATTCACAAAATGAGATATGTGAACCTGAAAGTGTTAATCCAGAAGCTATTAGTCAACTGAGTATTGTATATTTAGATGAAAATATGTTAGATGATGAATCAGATGTTACGAATACTCCAGATGAAATCATAACTTGTAAACGAGAAATAGGTGTTCAAGGCGATGGTACGTGGCAGCGTCAAGATCATAGATCCTACAATGGAGTTTTTACAATCTTAAGTCAAGAAAGTGGAAAGATTATTGATTTAGAAGTTCTTTCTTATTACTGTTTACAAAGCAACCAGTATGAAAAAGTTCATGGATCAGAAGGTACTAATGAATGAAAAATTTGGTATAGCGCACACTTACCATCATGTACAAAAAATCATTGGGGTTCTTCTGGGTCAATGGAGTCTTTAGTGATTGTGGATATTTTTAGTCGATCAATAGAAAAATATAATGTAAAATATGTGTCGTTCTTAGGAGATGGAGATTCGTCAACATTTTGAAACATGAATTTTAAACCTTATCGAACTAATGTGACAATAATTAAGAAAAAATGTTGTGGTCATGTTCAAAAACGCTTTGGAACGCAACTCAGAAACTTGAAGAAAAACTTGATAAAAAACTTGGAGGAAAAGGCAAACTGACCGATAAAATTATAGGTACACTACAAATTTACTATGGCTAATGCTATTAGAGCACACCCGGATTCAATAGAAGACATGATTAGAGCAATTTGAGCAATTTTTTATCACAAAGCCTTAACTGATAAAAATCCTCAGCACATGAACTGTCCTCCTGGATCCAACTCTTTGTGTAAATACCAAAAAGAAGTAGCTGAAGGTAAACAAGATGCGTATGTTTATCCACGAACACTACCAGAAGAAATTTTCAACGAGATCAAGGTTGTATTTTAACAATTTTTGGAGCCAGAGCTTCTAAGATGTTAAAAATTTAAATTTAAAGTTAAAAATTTCAATAAAATATAAAAAAAATACAAAAATTTGGGCTCTAAGAAGCTATATCTTTATACGCTTTCAGTATTTTACAAAATCACACACTCACTCCGTAGAGAGATGTCTAATGAACAGAACAAGCCTTGATTTGGTACAATGCATTGATCCGTTTAGTTTGAATCCTGCAGTATTCAAAAAATAGCATATTTTACACTGCAGCAGTTTTTGAGAGAATATATCTATTGAGACATATATACAAAATTATTTCTACAGTTTTTACATTATAATATTAAATTAAATAATTACTTTACAATTGGGCATAACAATCATTTAGTTTTACAAAAATCAAGACATTATTGTAATAATTATTTTAAGGTGGTTAGGTCTCCTTAAGACTTATAGGTCTGTAAACCTCAGCCCCTCTTGGAGTGATGCCGGGTAGATTCCGTCGATACCTCGCGCCTTGAAGGGTTAAAAGTTCCTTATGGCTCACTTGACTTTTTCTGGTGTGACGACCTTCGCCGCCAGATCCCATGCCGCCCTCTGCTGCCAAGTCCTACCTGAGCTCTCATCCCCCATCTCATAGGAGAGCCGAAAGCCCGGGCTTCCGGAATTTGTTTGAAACACTCCTCTTCCGAGGTTGTGTATTCTCCTGTAGGCAGTCTGATTGGTTTAATCCATACCTCAGGATTTTTCGCGAGTATCCGGAGGAATCTGGCCGCGTCAGGATATCCCTCGATATCCTCGCAATAGTCCCTCCATTTCTTGATTCTCACCGCGTTGATGCGGTTTTTATACAGCCTCTGGGCTTCTCTGTGAATCCGTCAGTCGACACTATTGCGGGTATTCTTGGCCCTGTTAAAGGTCCTGCCCGTTTCACGTCACATATCCTCTAGCTCCCGGTTCCACCATGGGGTACCCCATGTTCCCTTTGAGATGGTCCTGGGACAGCTTCTCTGAAAAGAGATGTTTACTATCTCACCTAGCTCAAATGCCCAGTGATCAAGCTCATCCGTTGTTCCAAAGCTTGGTTTGAAGGATTGAAGCTCGTTCCTAAGGTTTTCCCTTTCTACCTAAGATTGTCTAGTCAGAAAATACGAGAGAAATAAAAGAATCACCAAGCTGACAGAAGTTCAAAAGAAAAGCATGTTTTCAAAGCATAACTGCAAGTTTTTCTGGAAATAGTTTGAAACGGTTACGACTTTTCTCGGTCCTGGAATAATCTTATTATAGAAAAGCACTGGACATTTACTTAATCTGTGTCGTAATTTTGACGACAGATTCTAAATAAGTTTAGTTTATTATTTTTTATAATGATTTTTTAACTATAGTAGTTCAGGTCCGGGATACCAGGTACTGAGGACTCATTTGCAAATAAAAAGATTTTTGTGTTTTATAACCAAAAGTAAATATATTCAAATAAATATGTTTTAGAATATTGCATAAATATTGCGTATATTCTATATATCACATAAATCAAAAAAGTAAATCCGTTTTGATTCTGACAAAAATAGATAGATATATAGATACGTTTAAGCTTGCGTTATCTGATAGCTCGTGTTCGAAAATTTTATAAGTTTGAATTCGGTAACGAAATTTTTCTAAGTTAGTTGTGTCATGAATTGAAAATTTTACAAGTATAGGACGGATACGCGTTATTATGCGATATCGTTGCCTATCTTGAAATTTTATAAGTATAGAATTATTTGAAAATATTCTAAGTATTTGTACTCCAGGCATAAGTTGCTCTGGAGTTTTGACTAGGCGCCTAAATTGCGCTGGAGCTAGTGCCCTCAGACTGGCCGTGCAGGTCCTTATATAGGCCTGGGAGAGTCCGCCTAAATTACTCTCACATTCATACATTCACACTTACATTCACACCTATATACAAAATCGATTCATATAATTAACTATGTTTAATGTGCGCACGCTGCGCCGCATATATACACGTATCTTGCGCCGTTTCTCCTACTCTTGCGCTGCTACTTCTTCCTTGCGTAGCTTGCTGACTCTTGGCGCTGCTGTAGTTGCGCTGTCAGCTATAGCGCGGGTCTAGCCGACAGTGGGGAAGCGCGATACTCGCGTATAATCTAAAAATGTATTCAAAAAAAAAAATCTTAGTTTTTTATCCTGTATAATTTTTTTAAAGCGGAGCTTGTACGGGGCGTTACAAGTTATGGCGGAAAGTTTGGTAATTTATATAATACGGGTAAAGAATTATTCATATAACTAACTAAAATACTTAACCTCTTCAGATTGACAATGCACGCCAGAAGTTCCAGTCAGCATTATTTGGAGAGATGCTCTTAAAGCAAAAACAGGCCGCACAACTTCGGCCATATATCATCTGACTACACAAACGGAGGAAAGGGTGTGAGGTCTCACATAAAAGAACGATCTAAATGAAAACAGAAGATTAGCTAAATCCGGAAGGACGAGAGTCAGTCATTTTAGTAAGTCACATTAAACTCGTCAATTAGATGACTAGCCTTTCGATTGCCAACGCCAGCAAAGGTACTGTAATCATCGATTGAGTAAGCATGTATGTGAGTCTGAATGAGTATGATAATACGACACAAAGGTTTATCCTAGACTCGGGCGCGATCGATCATATGACATATTCTAAACTCATTTTAACACAGGTTTATGAAAAAGCCGAGTATGTAATAGGTAACAGAGACAAAAAGTCAAGCATAAGATCAACTAATCAAGGTTGAGTCAAGTTCGAATTATCAAATGGTAAAGTAATAAAACTAGATGAAGTAATATACGCGGTTAATTAAAGTAAGAATTTTCTCTCACTTAAGAGCTTCACAGACCAGGGCCTAATCGTTGACAAACCAAATACGAAAGAAAAGAGATTAAACGGAAAGTTTAAAAGTCCGTTCTTGACTTAAAGTTCAAAACAAATGAGAGCCAAGCAATACACACAAATGCTCTGGTCTTCCATAAAAGCGATGAAAAGACTGTTAAGATAATGGTAACGTTTGTCAATGAAAAAGTAATTATAAACACGACAAATCAAACTAATGACAGTAACACAGATAAGTCGACAAGCGTAATTAACACTATAAACTTGTGGCACACGTTTCTGAATAAAGAAAAGACTTTGAAAAAGCTGTATCCGGATATTAAGGAATTTTGCGATAGCCTACCCAGTTTAGCAGAAGTCAGACGCTGCTGAGTGCATTGATGATTTCATAGCGAAATGTTGAAATATATTCGGGAGAGACGAAAACTTTTGTTACTTAGATTTCGAGCAAGATGCTGAATTTACCAGTGGAAAGACCAAATAGGTATTAGATAAATATGGTGCGGAACTAAGAACAGTTTACCTATATAGACCACAGCTGAACGGCATCGCAAAATGCTACAATCAGGCAATTTAGAAGATCACGAAAGCTGTGATTTATCATTAAAGACTACTAGCAAATGCCTGGGATCTGGCATTGAAAGCTGCAGTGTATTTGTACAACCTGACACCCCGTAAGTCAATCGACTGTAGGTCACCGTTATTAATGATTAACCTAGAGTCAAAAATATACATAAATCGGAACAAAAGATTTGAATGCCCGGGATTTACCAAAGTCCAAGGACAACAAGAACCAAGGTTCGATAAACTAACGAACAAAACAGTGTTAGTAGGATATACCTACACGGGCTACCTGCTGATGAACTCAGAAGACAGTAAAGTGTACGAAAGTGGAAATGTACAATATGTCGAATGTGAGGTCTTTGGAGATGTCTGCAAACCCGAAGATATAAAGAATTTGACATAAACGGATGACACCTCAAACAAGGAGACTTGGTTTTTCGAATTCGAGGAGGAAAATTTGGTTCAATCCGAAGAAGTCGTGACAACATCAAAGAAAAGAGGCAGGCCACGTAAAGAAAATCAAAAAATTAACAGCGAAATCAGCCCCCAAAGTTATACGTAGACCAGTCACACGAACGTTGAGTTACACGAAGCTCAAAGTAAAAAAGTTGCGAGTTCAGAAGATGCTCAGAATGAAATGGAAGGCCTGCGCACATATGGTCTCTATGCACTGCTGACGTCTATCAACGTAGATCCAAAGTCATATCGAGAAGCTGTATCGTCATTATATGCGGACAGATGACAAGAAGCTGAACATTTTAGACTCTAGATGGGTTTTAAAAAGTAAATATAACGAAACCAAATACCCAGAGTACAAGGCGAGAATCGTCATAAGAGGCTTTAAAGACTCATACGTCTACGATCTCTGCAAAATATACGCTCCAGTATCACGACTTGCACTTGTAAGAGCAGTCTTAGACATAGCAAACAAACACGACTATATATTGTGATAACTGGACGTTAAAGCAGCGTTTCTTCACAGCCCAATCAAGAAAGAAACGTATCTGGAAATACTATATAGCTTCGAAGACTATGAAAATCGAAGACGAACAAAAGTTTGGAAGTTGCACAAGTCCTTGTACGGATTAAAAACAAGCCAAAGGATTGGAATGCGCATTTCTCGGAGTTTGCTAAGCAACTAGGCTTCCTAGCAAACAATAGAGATCTAGACACTAGATCTAGACACTAAAAATAGCAGTCGTATAATAATGCTATTGTATGTCGTCGACATAATACTAACAGGCAATAACGAGCCCAAAATGAGAGAAGTACAGAAAGAACTGAATTAAAATTCCTATTAATTACCATATCAAGAAATAGGAAAGGAAGGATTGTAAGATTAGAACAAATTAAGTTTATAAACACGATGCAAACGAAATTTGGATACACATAAGCCAAAGGTCGATCAACCCCTATAGTAACCAATTAAGTGTTGAACAAGCAAAGAAAACATCGAGAGAATGAATCAACGAACAAACAAGTAGTAAATTAACGTGAATACAGAGTGGTTAGTTCTTTGATGTATCTGGTTGTTGGAGTGGTGGAATAAATAATAAGACTGAGGTTAGATAATAGGTTAGATAATAATAGTATATTGTAATATTATAAGTCTGGCTTGAGAGCCCAGTAGTCGGCAGTAGCCTCAGTAAATATTACGTCCGCTCACATCGGAGTCTAACGGCAGAGAGAGCGAGAACAGCGTGTATAGTATAAACAGCGCTTAGAGTATAGCTTAGCTTCGGTAGCTATCGAGGTCACATGATATACACTCACATACCATAGGAGGGGATGCTTACATGTGTGTGTTCTCCTCACACACTCGTTAGCGCGCTCACTCATTCTGTCGCGCACTATAGTCCATTACATATTGAACTTGCTTGAACTTGGCGATATATATTAATAAGATTATAATATTTACTCTATATTACAACACTGGTATCATTGAAGGAAATTTCAGATATGAGGGACTTTTCAATCATCTTATGGTGCGATAACAAAGCGGCAGTAGCTTGCACAAAGATAGATGGAAATCATAAACTCTGACATATGACGGAGGTACATGTAGACTACGTTAAGCAATTCGCTCATAACGGCTATGTAAAGAAGAATGAATAGAGTCAAAGAAGCAAAGAAGCGCTCTCCGCTCGCCGCTCACTGCTTGCCAGCTCCTCGAGCCAACAACACGCATTTCGCTTACGTCACGCGTCTTAACCCCATTGTTTATTTTAAGTTACAATAAAGCCTCTTTTGATAATCTTACTCCTATTGTGAAGTGTATGTTAAATTACGTATCACTTTATCCTAATCGCGTCTAGAAAATCTTTATATTCCGACAAAAGCTATACATAATGTTGAAGGAAGCCACATGCTACAAAATTAACAGCGATTTCTCTAATATATTAACCAATAAAATTTAAAAATAAATTATCTTTAATTTTCAGGTCAATATACAAAATTTCGTAAAAAATCGTAATTTATGATAAGAATTTCTTCTATTGTTTGGCGTATAACTTTGATATGAAACTGTATACGGCAATAAGAATACCAGCGTCGTATTCTACGGTACATTTCCAATCATAATAGGCAATAAAAAAATCGTTTTTTTCAATTCGATGCTTCGAAATTCTCAAAATTTAGTCTGCTATCCAAATGCGCCATCATGTGCGCGAGCATTCATGAAATTCCACAAGAGGCATAGAAAGGCAAGCTCCGCAAATGTATTTGGAGAAATCGTTCATCCTGCGATTGTAATATCCCGCAGTGACAATATTGTATAGTAAATTTGTTTTCATTTTCTCAGTTTTCGGTATTAATTATGTCTTTATTGTTTAACTTCCTTCGTTTATTTTTTGTTTTGAGTTTTAGCAATAATTTTTTGTTGTCTTTGTTGCTTCTTAAGCATAGATATATTTGTTGCATTTATTTTTATTCTTTCTTAAAAAAATCGTTTTTTTCTTTTGTTTAATTTATTGCCAAATATTGATCCTCCTTTCGATTTTGTATGATACTGGCATGATTCACCTCGCTCTTAACGTTATTTGGTTGAATTATATGTTGTAATAGTGATAAAATTCAAGTTTTGTTAAGATCTTTTTCTTTATTATTTGAACTGAAAATTTCAAATAATAAAGATTTAAAATAAAAACGACAATTTCGCATTTATTTATGATAGAAGGTAAAATTTAAAAACTGAAAATATTAAGAAACTATGACTTTCAAAAAAAATAAATTTGAAATTCTAAATTTAAAACAAAAATACTCTAAACTCTTGTTATTTCGTAATATTTCAATTCAACATTTTTGTTTAAGAAATCGTTTAATATACATTTTTTCATTCTTGCCTTTCATGCTTGATTTTTTTTAATTTTAATTTTTTCAACATTTTGTATGAATACACTGCATATAATGCATTATAATGATAGATACAGCCTGCGACAGATTCGAACACTGAGTTGGGAGAATATCTGTCAAGATCATCATATTTAGTGTTCTTTTCTTTCAACCATATGTCTTAGACCATTGAACCGTTCAGCAACACCGTTGTGTTGAGGAGTGTCTGGACATGCTAGTTGTAATTCAGCACCGCATTTATTTAGTACCTCTACTGTGGCCTGACTAACAAATTCGGTGCCTCTATCACACCTAAGATAACAGAACTTCTCTTCGGTTCCTATCAAGTTTCGTATACTTTTAACGAATGATTCTATGTGTTCTGGTACTTCAGTTTTATTCTGCATTGGAAACGCCAAACCAGCTCTAGTCGCGTCACCGATTAGTACTAATACGAATTTGTATTTTTCTGGATATGATACCGGGCTAATCGGTCCCATAGTGTCTCCATGAATCACTTGCAATTGATCTATTTCTGATTTGATTGAAAGGCAGTTTAACACTGTTCGCTTGATGACAAGTTTCACATTCTTGTATAGTTTTATCTATACTGATACTATCAAAATTCATTAATTTCATATTTTTCTTGGCTAACTCAAGCAAATATTTCTTGCACACATGCCCTAATCTGAGATGCCACAGCATAGCTTCAGATATCCTATCCTCAGAAGATTCATTAATTTTAATTGAATTTACACCAGTTCTATCTGTGCCAAGTTCATGAGTTTTTCTTTTTGCAGAAGTAACTAATAATTCTCCTTTTGTCTTTTTTGTCTCTTTAGGTTTGCTAATTTCGGAATTTATCTTACTAGAATCTTTAGGGTTTAATTATTTTAATTTATCGTCATTTTTCTTACTTCTGGTATTATACAAGCTTTTTGGTTTGTTTTCAATCTCATTATTTTTGTCAAGAACTAAACTGATTTTTCAAAATGGTTTATTATAAACTCCGGTCAAAATTGTTTCATTCAATTCTGGATTGTAAACATCCATAACTTTATTGTTTAAATAAACTTCTAGACCCATATCAACGAATCTTCTGAGAGATAACAGATTGTAAGCTAAATCTTTCGAATACAAGATATTGTTTAAAATGAAAGTGTCATTATTTGATGTAACAATTTTGGTAGATAAGGTACCATCTGTTCTAAAGGAGTTTTCTCTATTTGCGCAATCAATCTTTGTTTTAGCTTGACTATCATACGCATTGATGTACATTTTTGATTTGCTCATATGCTCAGTCGCACATGAGTCTGCTATAAATTTGAGTAAAGCGTTATTATTATCTATTACACTATTACCTTCATAGTTCTCAGCGATCGCTTGGAGAGAAGTGTAATTTCCCCGTTGAGATTGGAGAAATGATCCACGTCAAGGTGGTTGAGTACTTGAGCGTCTATGCCACTGTCTATATCCTTTTCCTCTCGTTGAGGCTCCGACTTCTTGAGTCGTCGTCGAGCTGAGCAACGGAGCATTCGACTGCTGTGTTGGTCGACTGGTGTGGCCGACTTGCTGGCCGCCTCTGCCACCACGCGCAGACCAACGGCCTCTCTTAGCCGCCGAAACGTTTTCTGTTCGGGTCAGAACTTGTCCTTCGTCGGCCTTTTTCTTGCGACACTCCCGAGCAATGTGGCTTCCAAGCTTGTGACAGTAATGGCACTGCTTTCTCGTCCTGCGTTAGTTTCTCGATTCAGACCTGAGCTTGCAGGGGAGCTAATTCCTTCCTTGTCCTTGTCGTCTCAATCTGTAAAAGATAATTTTTAAGTTTCTCGCAGGACATTTCGTTAGCAGTAGTTTCCTTGTACAGACAGTCAGCAGTCGTTATTTTAGGCACTGCTTTGGCGACTGCCTGCAGGAAATAATCTCTTAATTCCTTCTCAGAAAGTTTCGGCTAGCGTCAGCTGGTTTCTCTTGGACTGCTGTTGTTGGTCTGGAGCCGCTGTTTCATTGACTGATTCAGTCAGAGTCGCTTGACTTGGCTCGGTGGCAGGTGCCAAGATCTTCTGCTGCTGGTGTTGCTGCAACATGGCGACGGTGGCCGAAGCAGGCAAAGTCAGTCCCTTGATCAGCATGTCTATCCCAGCCAAGAACATTTTGTTCTGTTCTTCCATCAAGGATTGATCCTCCCTTCTGGTGATGCTCTCTGGCGAATACGCCAGCTGAAATCGAATTAGTTTCTCCCTGGCAATCCAGACTTTGTCGATGATAGCCCTCTCATCCAGGGATAGCGAGTCATCGAAGCGTCGCAGCTGGAGCTCGCTCCTCTGAAAGGAAGGACTTCCGTCTGGCTTCTTGAGCAGAGTGGTGTATTCTCGATAGCCTCTGTCACCAGGTGCCCCGCTGGCCTCGGATCGAGTACAGTTTTTTAATATTATTCTTCGATACTCTTCAATATTAGCACCTGTTGAGTCGTAATCAGCATATTAGTAAATGGTAAAATATGACATAAATATTAATTAACCCTCAATTGGGTAAGATTCAAATCGCTTCAAGTTAAATTTGTAAGATTATCCGATCAAGGGCAGAAGATCTTTTCTGAATCTCTCTAAATCGACTCTTGTCTTATTGTTTCAAAATTAATCTCGTATGTACTGTGTTGACTTATGAATGAATAATTACAGCTTGTTTGACAGTTGAAACGAAAGCTGGGTACGCATTGAGTGGGGCCCTCACTAATGCGATTTTAATAAACTGCAGTTTGTTTTTATTTTCGCAACACAGTATTTTTAATAATTTTAATTACTGATTTTTGCTGATACGACAGTGACTGATTTTATCTAGTAAATCTATTGATTGCTCTGATAATCTTGTTGTTAGAGTATTCAATGTTTTCTTATTATCTGTATATATAATTCGTGTGTGCCGTCTATTAGGCAATATACATCCTCACCTATGCTCTAGCACTGGCACAGATGTACGGACTCTATGCGTGCGCTGCAGTATATCTATATATAAATACTCGACACTAACCGCACTTGCGCTACGAGAGCGAGAGAGAGAGTGAGAGAGAGAGAGAGAGAGAGAGAGAGAACGCACGCCGCGGAGACTAGGCGAACGCGTTCGAGCGCATGGCCACGGCAGGCCCGCCACTAGAGGCGGGGAGGGAGAAAGAACGAAAGAACGCGCGATTCCCCTCACCTCGTGCTTGCGGGTGCCGCTTGCGCCACTTGTAATTCCACGCCGTCGGCAACTGGTAGTTGTCTAGAGAGAGACAGCTGTACAAATGATTTTTCTTGTTCAAACTAGTTTTTACTCGATTTTTCTCGCGATTTCACTTAACAAGGTCTCTTGTGTTTTTCTAGCGATAAATCACTTTTTTTTTCTAATGATTCTAACACTTTTCATGCATTTTTCTATAAAATTCACTGATTTTAACTCGATCGATTTTTCTCTCTTTTCGCGTTGCGTTTGAATTTCACTTAGACTGATAAGTTTTTTAATTACTGGCTGATGAGCCTGCTCTCACTAGTTGTTGCATCATATTCCTCGGATGATGCGAAGAACACCACCCTTTTGTCCTTTCCTTCTGGTCACAGGTTTCGATCGCTTGCACTCAAATTCGATAATTGTAAAATATTTTAATACCACTTCAACCTATGTACTATAAGAGGTTTTTGGGGTCGATAATTACAAATCAGATATCAGATTTACGAAATAATTTGTTTAAACAACTTTGTTTATGCAAATTACGGCATAATTTGAATTTTGAGAGAAATCTATGTACTCTAAGGGGTTTTTGGGGTCGCCGATTACGAATCTGATATCAGATTTGCAAAATAATGCATATAACAACTTCATACGGAATACATTGCAAAATTTAGTCCTTTATTTTTGTTGAACCAAAATCTTGCGTACTAACAAGGATTTTGGAGTAACCGACGATGAATCTTATATCAATTTTGCAACAAAATTTAGCAAGTTTTAGACTCAACTTCATATGCCCTGATAAGCCATTTACGCACCGTAAATTTCAATGTGTCGAATCATCGAAAAAAGGTGAGTCGAGCGGAAGAAAGCAAAATATAAATCTTAAACCGAAAAGAATTAACCTATTTAACCTAGCTACTCTCTCCGAACTCAATAAATTATTTGAACTACATTTAGGCTCATCGAAGAAAGGCGAGCAAACCGAGTATAAAATCAAAGCGCTTAAACTCAGCTACCCCATTCTCCTTGAGACCAGTAATTTATTGAAACAACACCTCGCCACATCAGAGGAAGGCGATCGAAGCGAGTATAAATCAAAAACCCAAGTGCTTAAACCCAGCTAGCCCATGCTCCCCGAAATCAATAATTTATTTAATCAACACACCGGCACATCGAAGATAGGTGAACGACGCAAGTATAAATCAAAAACCAAAGCGCTTAAACCCAGCTATCCCATGCTCCTTGAGACCAGTAATTTATTGAAACAACACCTCGGCACATCGACGGACGGTGAGCAAAGCGAGGATAAAATCTAAAACGAAATCGTTTTAATCCAGCTGCTCCATACACGACAAATTCATATATATATATAACATCAATTCTTGCAATTGCTCGCCTTTCTCCGATGTGCCGAGGAGTTTTTTTTTAATAAATTATTGAGCTCAGGGAGCGTGATGTAGTTCGGTTTGAGAGTTTATGTATTTGATGTAATTCTCGCAATTGCTCGCCTTCCTCCGATGTACTAAGGTGTTGTTTAAATAAATTACTGATATCGGGGTGAATGGGATAGCTGTGTTTAAGCACTTTGGTTTTTGATTTATACGCGCTTTGCTTCGAGATATAGTTTAAATAATTTATTGAGTTTGGAGAGCTTAGCTAGGTTAAATAGGTTAATTCTTTTCGGTTTAAGATTTTTATTTTGCTTCCTTCCGCTCGCCTCAACTTTGAACTTCGACGCATTGAAATTTACGGTGCGTAGAGTAAATGTCTTATCAGAGCATATGAAGTTGAGTCTAAAACTTGCTAAATTTTGTTGCAAAATTGATATATGATTCATTGTCGGTTACTCCAAAATCCTTGTTAGTACGCAAGATTTTGGTTCAACAAAAATAAAGAACTGAATTTTGCAATGTATTCCGTGTGAAGTTGTTATATGCATTATTTTACAAATCCGATAACAGATTTGTAATCAGAGACCCTAAAATCCCCTGGTAGTATATAGCCTTTTCACAAAACTCGAGTTATGCAGTAATTCGCATCAACGTAGTTGTATAAAGTAATTATTTTGTAAATCTGATATCAGATTTGTAATCAGCAACCCCAAAAACCCCTTATAGTACATTGGTTGAAGCGTAATAAAAATATTTTACAATTCCAGTACATAATCTTAAAGGAGCTTTATCATTTTATTGAATTTATATTGTTGTTTAAACTTTTTTCATATGCATTATTGTAATGCCAAAATTAAAATTTTTTACAATTTTAATAATGCGATTCAGGTTAAAGTACGTAAAAAGTTCAATGAATATTTATAACTGTTATTAGACTTAAAAAATTATTTTTTTACAGTAACTTTTATTCTTTTAGTACTTAATTAATTGCCTGAAATTTTTTTTTCGATTTTAAAACTATTTAAATTTACCGTTTTCTGTTCTGCCACTTTTGGCATCTCTGTTTATTAGTTTTAGTTTGACATTTTCCTATTTATCGGTGCAGCCACCGTGTTAAGTGACGAACTTTCTGGATGAATATTCAGAAATATTAAACTAAATGAAACAAAGACAGCAGGAAAAATCCAGAAACTTCGACGCTTAACGAACGCAAGAAGTAACCCTAAACTATCAACAAACTTCTCCTCCCTCGGCTAAAGCGCGCGTGCACAGTCGACGCTGCAGTTTAGCCGCTGACCATAGCACAGGCCCATAAGGTCTAATACATAAGACAAAGAGCGCGGCTAAACTGAAGTGCGAAGAGAGGAGAAGTAAGCACCCTGCGTGGGAGAAAGTTTCTACGCTCTCTCTTCAGCGTCACCTCCCCCAATCTTCATTCCAGTGTGTAATCATCTGGAGTACAGACGTTCGATTCGAGTTCTAACATTGAGTTTTTTTTTCTTTGTGTTCGCTATTAGACAGATAAATAACTTTAATTGAGTAATTAATAAATAGAATCTAAATTTTGAGTCTTGCTTCATCTTTGTTAATTTATGTCATTATAATTAGCCATTGTCGCTCATCTACGTGTTTTGAAAACGGATAAAAAAATAAAGTCTGAAAAGTGTAACATCAGTGTCGGTCCTTTACGTAAATCTATCCTGCCTATCCTGTTGTCAAAGTATTTGCTGGAGCAATACGTCACGAGAGCGAGCGAACCTGCAATAATATATATAGGAGGTATTCAAGGGTTCCACTAATCCAAATTCGAAGTCTAAACACATTCCACGAGCCACCCACATTAATAACAAGTAAGTTTGTTTCAATTAGAATCTCTAAATTTCATCATTCTTTTTTTGACAAACTCAAATAGTTCTGGCGCGATAATCGGTTATACTGATCTCCCCCGTATGGGAGAGTTAATCAGCAACAGCGGTATATTAAATAATGTGAATGTTAGCCGGTGAATTAAGTTTTACCCTAACACACCGGTAATTTGAACATTTTTGAATTGATGCAGGGTAGCCCAATGGCTGACTTCAGGTGACGCAACGGATTGCTCTTACCGCAATGCCCCCTAAAGTTGGCATTTGATTGACCCTCCGAATAATCGTGACCCCAGCTCTGCTCGTCGTCGAAATACAAATAGTACTTCGTACTTTTTTTGCCAACGCGACGCTGTCGCGCCCCTTGATTAGAATATACGATACAATAACTTTATCATTTTACCGAATATCAAAACATTATAAAAATAAAATTGCTGAAAATTCAGTTATAAGAAACATCACTCACGCAATAAAATTTGCTGAATTGAAATTTAATTTTGATAAAATTAATATCGAGGAAATCAAGGTATCATGTACAGCAATCATTAATGAACTCTTTTAGAATCTAATACAAAGAAAAAGTAACTGCTAAAAATCAATCTAAGAATAATATAGATAATATAATAATAATAAGTTTAGCTAATAAAATTACTAATTGTATTCATCATTTAGAAAGAATCATACCGATGGATGTGGATAACAATTACATTGTATATTTATCATATCAAAATAACAAAGAAAAATCCATTAAAATGAACATTTGATTAAAACAGTATAGTATTGTATAATACCTTGTTGATAATAAATTAATAGATAATTGATTTGTTTTTTTATATAGCCCATACTTATGATTAAAATTTAACAGCCACGTTAACGGTGAAGTGTGTATACTGTATACTGCATTAAATATTTATTTAAATGTACATTTTTGTAAATGATTAATATTTTTGTGACTTTTAGTATTAGATACAATTAGAATTGAACATAATTTTAAATATTTTGATATTTTTGGTTTTCGATCACTTCTGGGTAAATTTGTGGTTTTTTCGATTACTTCCGGTTCACTTCCGGTCTACTTTTAGTCAACTTCCGGTTTACCTTGGGCCCCTAAGGAGGCTTAGTTTTGGGAGTGAAGTGAACATATAGCCGGAGACTACCAGACACATTTTAATATAATAGAGGATTAGCATGTTTTTCGAGTTTTAATTTTTTCTTAATTTTTGCGAAAATAGTACCTACTTTTCTTTTTATTCTTTGAGAAAAATATCCGATATGCACTGGTGATAATCGCAAGTAAACTTTAAACTATTAATTAACTTGAAAATTCAAACTTTTTTATCAGCACGTTCAATACAACCACACAAAGGATGCTAGCTGTTACAGGGAAGGAATTTGGATTGGTGCGTGGCTAGGGTTTTTTGCTTTGCCGTACAACAGCCGTGCCCAGGAACTTGGAGAAAGGTTTAAAAAGATCTTTAATGATAAGACGGAGGTCAAAAAAAGACTACTGATTTATTTGGAGTAGGTGAGGAAAAGAGGAGGTTATCCAATCTACAATATACTCTTATTTATCTCATTGTTCTTGCTTTTCAAATCCATTTCCTTCCGATCTGCTTCTTTATCTTCGTATGCAACTGTAATCCTCTGGCTTAAATTATTTACTCTATCAAAAATTGGCATCACGATATCTTCTATTCTATCTTGTTTAGCCATATTTGATTTTTGTTACTCATATTTTTGTAATTACATTGTTAAAGTTTGTTTTCTAATTTATAAAGTGGCGCGGTAGCGCCACGAAGGCGAGTTTGAGAAGCAGACAAAGCCGCGGCGCCCGTGACACTATTTACTTCTATATTGGTATTCGGATTTTTCATGATACAGAAAAAAAATGCTTATTTTTACTGTTCGTAAGATTTTTTGGCTTATTAGTATGTTTTCTGAGTTAAACTATGATTTCTAAAAAAAATATTAGTGAAAAAGCTGCTTATTTTTATAACATTTGAGTGCATAATCCACAAATTCCAAAATTACGTTTTTCCTCTTCAGCCCGAAATATAAAAGGATCGTTAAGTTAGCCGCAAGAAGTGTTAGGACCATGAAGTTGGCTGCAAAGCTATATACAGATAAGAACTGCTTTCTCAAGAAAATATAATAATATATTACGATATTTTGAATTAAGAGGTTACCAATGCATACTCTGCGTTTCGGAGCTGTAACCGTAACTAGCTTGCCAGGGTAGCCGATGACAAGGTGTAGGTGGCGCGCTCCGTGGTTTTTTGTGTCTAATTGTAAAAATCATTCGTGGAAGGTGTCTAGAGGTACAGGGTGTCCGATAACGACGTCTAAGTAGTTATCCCCGTGGTTTTTGATGTCTAGGTGTAAAAATTATTCAAGGTCGGTGTCTAGATGTACAAGGTGATAGTAATAAAAATGTTACAAAAAAGCTGTGGTCGAATGGTGCTAAAGATGCTTATATTTCATTTTTATGACTTTGAATATGAAATACTCTAAACAATTTAAAAAAAAGGATTGAAATCTCTACAAAAAATTAACTCTTAAGAAAGTAAAAGGTTAGGTGCGTTTGATATATTCCGCAACAAAATTACAGATAGAAAAGAACTGAGATCAATCAAACAAAGTCAAGTTTATCATATTTATTCGTAATGAAGCAATAAATAACAACTATCAAGATAATTGCAACGTAACTTGCCATGCCCGTTTTATTTTGTTCATTGGTGAACAACTAAATTTTCTTTTTATATATATTAGAAAGTCATACAAACACTATAAGAACAATGAAACAAGCATAGCAAGTTACGTAGTAATTATCTTGATAGTTGTTCTTTATTGCTTCATTACGAATAAATATAATAAACTTGACTTTGTTTGATTGATCTCAGTTCTTTTCTATCTGTAATTTTGTTGAGGAATATATCAAACGCGCCTAACCTTTTACTTATTTAAGAGTTAATTTTTTTATCTAATTCATCTAATTCTAATTTTAAATCTCATTCTTCTTTGACTTACAATTAAGGTAAAGTTACTATCTTTTTTTCATCAGTCATGAGTACATGTGCTTAAATTTGTTACGAGCTCTATACTTTACTACGTGTTTTACTTGATGACTTTAATCATTAAACTTAACGTTATTTGCATGTGATAATCGTGATCTTTAACTATCTTATATATCAGTTTTACAAAAAATAATACCACGAAGAAATATTCTTTGAGTCAATCACAATTTTGAGTCTCATATGTACACCAATATGGCTAAAATCAGCATGCACATATAACTGTGATTGACTCGAGGAATATTTCCTTAATGACCGCAAGTCAATATTGGCCATATTTGCATACACTTATGCTTGTGATTGACTTGAAAAATATTTCTTCGTAGTACTATTATCAAGATGTGATAAATTAAGTGAAACTGTTATATGATAAAATAGATCTGAAAAGGTTGAAAACCATATAACGAAACTTATATGTTAGATACTTATTTATTTTAATAATAATAATTATAATAGCGATATTGATATAAATGCCACTGCTACGAAGACAAGTAAGAGTATTATTTACTAGCAATCAGACAAAGGCAAAAAGAATTATAACTCCGTTAGATTAGGATTTACTTTATGATAAACTTGGAGGTATATCCGTACTACCCTATTTATTATAATAGCTACAAAGTGACTAATCTTTTGCCAGCATATTCAGAGTTGAGAGTAAATTCGAGCATCTAAGAGGATCTAATGTGTAACCTACAACCGAAAAAGAAACTACCTTTGTTGTCGTAATCCATCGTCCACCGAGAGTCTCTTTTTCTGAAAATTTAGGCAATCAACAATGATACTTCGTGGGTTACGTATATAGGCTAGTCAATGAGTGATCTAAACGTGAAAGTTTTATCAATCTTTCAAGACGTGGAATATGCCAGAGGCTTTGCGTACAAATTAAACTTTAAATTGACAGATCACTGCGTGACTTACCAGATCAGGGATTCTCACACGTGTTTTAACTTGATCTTAACAGACGTCGACAATGTAGTGCTAAAGTGAATATTTTAATTGCGTTTTTTTCCAAGCAGTCAGACATTAAGATAAACTTAACAACGGACTTCTGTGCTCTAATAATGTTACATACAGGGACGTAATATCGATCAAATCGGAGGAGATTCTATCCTTTCTTGTAACTTACGATAATTCGGTCGTTCATTCTTGAAATAGTGGAGTTGACACCTAACTAAAAAATCGTTATCAAAACATAATGACTTGAAACGGTCACGACTTTTCTCGGTCATGGAGTGCAAGATTTATTGACTTTACTTTTGAAAAGCAGTGAACATTTTCTTAATCTGTGTCGTAATTTTGACTACAGATTAATAATGAGTTTAATTTTTAATTTTTACAATGATTTTTAATAATTCAGTTCCGAGATACCAGGTAGTGAGGAATTATTGAAAATAAAAAGATTTTTGTTCTTTATGACAAAAGTAGATATATTCAAATAAATATATTATAGAATATTGCATAACTATTGCATATATTCTAAATATCACATAAATCAAATAAATATATTCGCTTTGATTTTTACAAAATATAAATAGATGTACAGATGCTCGTTTAAGTTGCGTTATCTGATTGAATTATATTTTACAGGAAATGATAATATATAAGATACGCTTAAGCTTGCGTTATCTGTTAGCTCGTGTTCGAAAATTTTATAATTTTTTATTCGGTGATGAAATTGTTCTAAGTTAGTTATGACATGAATTGAACATTTTACAAGTATAGGACGGATACGCGTTATGATGCGATATCATTGCCTATCTTGAAATTTTATAAGTATAGAAATATTTGAAAATATTCTACGTTGTTTACCTGCTCAAGGCATAAATTGCTCAAGATCAAGGGCTTTAGTTGCGCTGGAGCTTAAGTTGCGCTTCGGCTAGTGAGCTGGTACGGGTCGTGCGGGTCCTTATATAGGCCTCGGAGCGAGCGGGGATCGTGCCGCCTAAATTACTCTCACTTTCATACAATCACACAGACATTCACACTTATATTAAAAATCCATTAATACAATTAATTATAATTTGTGCGCGCTGCTCCGCTTCCCCTTCCTTACGCCGCTGCGCTCGCCGCTTGTTATATACATATATATACGGCGTGTGTTGCGCGCTTTCCCTCTTCTGCTGCTGCTCTCTGCTGCCGCTCGCCGACTCGTGGCGCTGCTGAAGTTGCGCTGTCAGCTGTAGCGCGGGTCTAGCCGAAAGTGGGGGAGCGCGATACCCGCGTAAAATCTAAAAATGTATTAAAAAAAAATCTTAGTTTTTTATCCTGTATGATTTTTTAAACGGAGCTTGTACGGGGTGTTACAGACTGTTAGTAGCTAACTTACTCGGCTAGAACAGATTAAACTAAGACGTAAAGGTTACTCTATATAAGTCAAAAATCTTTAAAAAGACAACATAAACATGCCTGACAAGGCACTTGACAACGTGACGATCTATGGATGGAATATCAATCGTTCTATTTATCGCTCTTTTTTCAGGATAACAAATTTAGAACCTCCTACAGGTTGTCTGGAAATATTCTTTCCAAGTACAAGAACTGACATATGTTTCAGTTCTTTTGGACCAGGGTGCACGCCTCTGAAATGCACTTGCACAACGTATCTGTATTTTGCATTCGCTCTCAATATTCAATTTAGTGGTGTAAAAATATGTGTCACCAAATCTATAGTGCTATATTATTGCATAGTTGTAATTATGTATGTTTTCGCATGCGATACTCAATGACATTCTGACCACAAAATCATGTACAAATTCTTAAACGACAAATTTAAATGGGATCTCAGCCAGTTAAAAAAATTGTATTTACGTTTCACCCCAATACCCCTACACCGTCCCGCCATTTTTGCGATATCTGCCATGTGTTATATCCAAACATTGAAGATAGGCAAGTATCTTAGCGAGATTGTTTGCATAAAGTTAAATAAAAGGAACTCTGAACTGTGCTAGTCTTCGCTTCAAAAATTTGAAATCTTCGTTGGTCATTTGGGATGTGCTCTTCTCCGTTGGGAACGGCGATATGATACCATCTCTGTCAAATCCAGACGAAACATATCACGGGCTGTTTAACCGTTTATGTTTATATAAATTACATCTAGTTAAGTCTAATCTTATCAGCTAATTATTGCAGGGAGATATTTCTAAATACTTAGATATTAATAATAAATTGTTTGTAAAGTAATATACCTTTGACCGAAGTTACTAAAGATAAGTGTTGGGCATTCATTTCGGCAAGCCTTCGTATCACGTCTATCTGTTCCAAGGATAACTGAACGGCATTCAATTGAGCTGCACCACAAGGAACATACGCTGACCAAAACTAAAAAAATGTTCATTAAAAATTGAAAGATTTATTTAAACAGAAAAATTCTAAAAATTTTTTTATCTATTTATTTTATTTTTATAGGTAAAAAATATTATAAGTATTTTATTGCAATAATAGAGCTATTTAAAAAATACACCATCCGTAAATCTCATGATATGATAAAATCAATGGTAAAGGATCAGATTTGCAAATCAAAGATTTAGCATTCTTGCTATTTTTAGTGTGTTAAATACCGTAATAATATGGGTGAAAAAAGCCAAATATTATGCAGGTCAGAAGAGCATTTTTTTACAAAAATGACTACTCCTTATCAGCAAAGCTGTTAACTACTAAGATGCTGCGATCGATTTATAACAACGCATGTGGCCTTGCTATCGCACCCAGTTCATGCACTGATACTGAGGTTCCGAGCCCCTGCTTCGTAATAAGTTATTCACCTGTAACATAATGCCATGATGCTATAAAAGCCGTGATCTAGGGACATAGCAGGATACCGTTACAACTCCGTTGCCGGGTAGAGATGCCCCGGATGCAAATACAGGGTAACGTTGAAGCAAACTTGAACTTTCAAATAATATGTGTGTTTGTGTGCGTGCGCGCGCGTGTATATGTGCGTGTGTGCGCTATTAGTATTGGCGGCTAGTGAGTGTTACTCAAAACTTTTCGGAAAATCAGAGAAATCCTGACTATAAAGCCATCATGGCAAATATGGTAAGTAACTTTAAGCGTTTGGGATGTGTGATTAATATAAATTTCATTTCCTAGATTCTCATGTTAGCTATTTTCCAGAGAATGTAGGCGATTACAATAAAGAGCAAGATAAGCATTTTCATTAAGATCTTAAAAAAGTTGAACGGCGATACAAAGGAAATTGAGTTGTTAGTATCATGGCAATTTTTTTTTTTATAAATGAACTCTTTTATTTATCTTTAAGTTATCATTACATGAGAAAGAATTATACAAACCCATTTTTATAAATAACAAGTCATGAACAGAATGCTCCCAGTGGTATTCTTGCTACGCTTATATCTTTTAATTTTTACTTTTGTTTGAGTAAAAGTTACAGTTTCTTTAAGAGAGACTAAAGGTCTTCATTACGCTTGCGCTAGAAAAGTGTCTTAAACAACTAGCCTAATTACAAATTCGTTTTTTAAAGTTTTTTGTAAACGAGTGTCATCTTTTTATACTACGTGGAAAATAGTCAAAAATTTGCAATTCTTTTCTATCTAGTTCCATTATGTTGTTATTATATACTAGATGTACTTTAAATATCGTTTCTGGGTTAAACTTTATTGCTTTGGTGTTAAAATGCCTTGGTACGTGGTAACCCTATTAAAAATTTTACTCAAGATCGTATGTAAGAACTTACGTAAAATCATATATCAGATCTTGTCAAAGAACCTGTGTAAGATCGTACAATCGTACATAAGATTGTATCAGCGATTTTCGACCAAGAACGAAGATTACGGAAGATCTTATGTTCATGATAAAAAAAAATTATTATTATCAAATATTCATTCAAGATGAGACTTTATGTAACACTTAAAAAGATATCTTTTTATTCATCATTTACTCAAGATCGTATACAAGATCTTATATAAGATCCTATGTATTTTCTAAGTCCCTATACACCGAAATAATTCTAAGTCTGGTACATGGACCGGGCTCGGGCAGAGCTTTCGCATGGTAACGATTTTTGAAGCAGACTGACGATCTGAGGACCTGTTGCTGGGCTCTTTTATGCTCTTGTATACTCGATTATAAGTATTATTTCCTCTGCGTTCAGCTTCATTTGATTTTTTCACTTATGATCAAATAAATATTCGATTAGAGGAATAACTGAATATTATTTTTTTATTTAATAAATTATTAAGAACATATTTATGAACACATACATTATAGATGCGCATGACTCATTCAAACTTTGGTACGTTTTAAATTAGAATTAAAATAAAAATAGCATTTGTACCCTATGATCACATGAATTTACCAAAATAGGTAAAACAAACTAGTTTTAATCAAACTTATCCAAATAAAAATTGCATTTGTTTTTTATGCTAATGAAAACAGATAACTCTTAAAAATAATATATGTAACTTTTTTAAAGTATCTAGCTTATCAGTAGATAACGTTTATCAGTCGCCTAATTCTCTCATTCTTTCCATTTTTTTCTTGTTGGCTCTGATTCGATCGCCAGATTTTTGGAGCCAAAGTTTTATCCTCTTCTTTACATCGTTCGCAACACAATTATACTTATCTGAAAATATACCTTAAAAAACAAATATATTTATCAATTTTGAGTTCAAATATAAGAGTATATTGGTATAAAAAATAAATGTTTACTTGCTATAATTGATGGAAAGTTGTAGTTCTGAATAGCAATTTTTCCATCAACCTTGATCATCCAGACTAACTTTGTGCCCAATTCATCGGTAATAATTTGAGGTAAAATAGTAGTAATGGCCTTTTTCATATCCGATTCTCCACAATTCAAAATTTTATTAGTCTATAATATTAATAAATTAACCATTTAAATAATAATTGAAACAAAATTTTAATAAAATGAAGGTTTAAGCAATAAAGTAAACGTGTCTTACAAATTGTTTTCTTAGTTCTGCATTCTCAGGGTCTTGCTTAGCCAGATTTTTATCGAAATCTTTCAATAGATTCGTATCATCGATGGGCAAAAATTCAAGCCTATTATAATTATCTGCCTGGACTTTATTTCTGTTTCTATCATTATTGGCAAGAAACGATTTTAATAACAATCCATTTTCATTTATTAGACGCACCGAAGCCAACAAAATATTTCTACATCCAACTGCAATAAAAATATTTTAGTATTTATAGAAAATGTTTGAATTATACACGCATAGTTACTATAAAAGATAGTTAGATGATTACCGCAGCAATTATCATTATGAGTAGTCCTCTCTATCTCTAAAAGTTGAGCAATATTATTGTTGTTGGTCCGTTGGTTCTCTGGATTTTGGTAATGGTTTCGATTGTCAGCATTATGAAAAACCCTTTGTTCATTCAAATCTGAATTTTCATCAGAATCTCGACCACCTTCTCCTTCACCTTCTTCGGCATTAGAAGCTCCATTAATACTAAGATCGTCTGTATCTTTATCTTCCTCATCTTCACTCAAATCTTGATCACTAAGATCATACGGTGGATCTCGTTTGTCGTCTTTATCAGGCGTAGTACCATCTGCATGGTCACCGTAAGCTTTGAAATAAAAAATAAAACAATATTTGAATTGTTTGAAAAGTAAATAAAGCAACATGATATGATATAAACACTCCTGATTGATAGAAGTACCTGGATTATTATTTATTATTTCTTCTTCAGTATCCATAAGAGGAGATTGCACAAGTATCGGAATATCCTCAATCAATGGCAAACTGCCTACTTTACCCGCTAGCATGTTTCCATTTACAGTCAGTAATTTCTCAATAGGGACGAAGGATCCATTGTCTGCAACAGTTAAATGCCAATAAAAATACTCTGCTAATGGATGATAATTTTGAAAAATTGAGAAAACGAACATACAACAAAAACTAGCTGGCAAAATTAAAAATAACTTCTTTTCCCGAATTCAGAATTTAAAAATGGATATACATGCTAAATTTTGTAGACATTCATAGCCTTGATTAGAAAATATTGCGGTATACATACACTCACACATACACACATCCATATGGACATTTTGTAAAAACACGTGATTCGAACTGTACAAATCTCAGAATGGATTTCTAACCTATTTTTGAAAGTCGAAAATTTTACGATTACAAAGCTTCCTCTAGGAGGAAGCAATATATATTCAACTTTTTGTCATCAAAGTGTCATTTAAATAAAATAGTATATACCATTGACTTGATGAGTTACTAGTTCTCCAGTAGTAGTCAATTCTAAACTTTTCGACTTAGAAAGTGGATATGAATCATGCTCTTGGAGAGTCTGATTTGTTATTGTTTTGTTACTAACAGTCTTAGTAATATTTTCTGATGTATCTGCAAAAATAAATAGTTTTGGGACTCAATTATTAACTAATAATAAAAAAAGCAAGAATAAAAACATGCGAACATACCGTCTGGTGATTGCATTGATTTATTGTCGCTTAATAAGGCTCCACTAACAATTGTTGACGGACATCCTTTTTTTTTCCTAGGAAGTGCTGTTTCTGGACTAACGCTTATGGTCGAATTTTGATGCAACTGGTTAATGTGGGTTGATGTGGCTGCTGGGTGCTGGGCCATAAAACTCTGATTTAAATCAATCATCTGCCGTTTATTATTTCCATTAGCGCTGTTTTGAGTATTCCCTATAATAATATAACCAAGTGTGTAAGCATGAATGAAACAACTATTATATAAGATGTATTTTCTAATGAAATTGATGAAATAAATTGTCATTACCTATAAGAATGTTAGCTAACTGATCAGCATATTGTACATCATGATTATTTGATGCACAAGAACTTTTTTGAAACGGTGTTGTAGTTAATGGAGGTGCTGTACTATTGCCCGTAGGTAGCGTTGGCTGTGTCCGATTAGCAGCATTTTTCAAGTTTTCTTTGAATGCATTTTGCGATAGACTCTTTATCTTCTTATGACTAATTAGAGAAAGCTGTTGTTTCGGAAATGATACTCCTGTGGGAACTTGATTTCCTGATGAATCCAAATAAAAAGCATTTAATTGCTGTTTGTCTGTATTGTCCCTCTGTCTAGCTCGTTTCTGAAAAAATACAAAGTATTTATTAGTTTATCAGTATTATAGTTATGAATAATATATATATTACACTTACAATATTTTTTCCAGAATCATTGTTTTCGAGCCTTCCTCTTTTGCCGGACATTTCTAGAACAATAGTTTCATATAAATGCAGAATAATTTCAAAATTTTAATAAAATATTAAATATTGTAATTAAAAAGAAATTGTTAAGAGCCAATGCTAATAAGGACTTAATTCTTGCTATGAATAAGAGGAGAAATATAATAGAAACCGTTTGAAAACAATCTAAAACCCTTTTTCTTAATACTACTGATAGGCCAGGCTTGAAGATTTGTAGATAATTGATTCGTTTTGCAGATGCCTAATAAAGTTGAGTCGATAGGATAATTTTCTATTGAAGTCAAGTTTACATATTTAAATCCAAGAATTATGGGCAAATCATTTGAATAACAAATATGTTTAATAACGATAATGCTATCATCTTTGAGATAGCAACAGTTATCTGGTTTTCTATTACTTAAAGTAAAATTATAAAACTGAATTTTTTGAGGCGGTCTACTGTAGTTGTTAGGAAGTTGAGAATGTATACTATTTTTTAAAACGAAATGACCTCGAGGTATGGATTGATCTATTTTTGCATTTGAGAGCTGCGATTTTTCATTTAATCTATTCATTATTTGGGCTAATGGATAAGATCCTTTTCGAACTAACTGTTTAATCGTCTGTAAATAATTTTCAAAACTGATAACACTAAAAGAATTTAAAGGACCAAAACGCAAAACGTCGTCTGCAAGATGAAGAAGATTATGCACATTAAAAATAATTTGAATTTCACCGAAATGCTGTTTCATTCCATTTACATAGGCTGTGAGTAATTCTTTTGCAAGTGGGTTGTTTCGAATGCAGTCACTGCTATCATACAAAATACGCAAAGCACAATTTAGTAAGTTAAAGTGTAGCATTAGTTCATTAGAAATTTTGTTTTGAAAAAGAATGGGCATTATAGCCAATCGAAGCTCAGTAGCTTTAAACCTGTTAATATGATCTAAAGTTCGCGTTTTCCTAACAAAGTCTGAAGGAACCCACACTTTAAAACCAATGTATTCGTTATTCAAAGCTTGCAACCTACGTTTTGCATCAGCACCATTGCCATAAAAATTAAGCAACAATTTGATGTGTTTTTTTCCTACTCCCTCATCTAGTAAGTGCATTGGGTCGAGAGGAACTTGTTCTGTTAAACTTATTATTCCTTCTAAAGGAGAAAGTAAATTTTCATATTGAGGGGGCACATCTTTTCTAAAATTTTCATCTGTTCTCCTATCAGAATCATTTTCTAAAAAAACCCTCCTATGCTGTACAGTTTTTCCAACTTGTTCGCATTTTCCACATCGACTGTTGTGAGGAGGAAAACACATAACATAGTTGCGAGCAACAGTATCAGCAGCAAAATATTTTATAAAAACTTTATATACTGTGTTATTATATTCAAATCCGTCATCAGCTAGTTGTATATATTCTAAAATTGTAGGTTCTAAAAACAAATTTACATTTGATGGTTTTCCTTCTCCATGAAAAATCCCTGCTACAAAAGGATCACATGATCCTTCGGGATAATTAGCAATTTTAAACAGAATTGGCCACACTTGACTCGATGAGCTTTTAGAAAGAGGCAGTCCATCAATATTAAGTACAAGAGCAATCTCTTTGGGGATCTTACTTTGGTCAAGCGTTCTAAATTGCTCTAATAAACCCTTTAATAACCCATAGTGGGCATAGCTACCGGTACCCATACTAGAAAAAACATGTGTCTTTGGAGTACCTTTTAATGTTCTCGCATCAAGAGGTAATTCATGATGGCCAGACTTATTTAAACCATGCAGGAGTCTAGTTAAAGCTCTATCTCTAATATTAAATTGAACTGAATAATCCCGTAAAAAATCTTTCAAATTAAATGATTCATTACAATTAATAGCATTTAAATTATTTTCAAGGCAGTCAAAAGATTCAAGGTTATTATTGCTGCTAGAATCATAAACCCTACTGTTATAACTCGCTGTGCCACTGACATAATTATCTTGCAAATTTAAAATATTTGATTCGGCATCTAAGCTCTCAAAACTGGATTGGCTTTCTTCTTCTACGTTTAAAATAAAAGAATCATTGTCAGTTTCATTTATGTTTGGAGTAGATATTGAGGAGACAGTTGATTCATTCGATGAAACATTGTTTGCGTGTCTATTATTTAATATATCATGCAAAGTATTCTCATAAATCTTATCAAGACGTCTAACCTTTTGCTTTTTACTAAGACTCGCATAGTCTTTTCTCTCTGACATTGTTAAAAAATGTATCTACCTATTATTATACAGAATCCAAAAATAATATTTAAAAGAAATTTTCACCTGCTAGTGTTGATATTGAGACAAAAATAGGGATGGTCTCAGATGGTAGCCGCTAAATCTTATCCTGGCACTCAATACCCCTCATCTACAGGTGTCCTTATAGTGATGATCACTGCATCTTTGTAGTCCACTCGATTGGATATAATATACTCTTACGCAGAGTATTTTGATGCTGGGATAATTATTGCACACAGTCGACAAACTTGGACAAACTCTGTTGAAATTTATTATTGAAAATTATAATTTACAGCTTTAGGAGTTACATCTTTCAACGTGTAAATTAGAATTGTATAGATATTCATGAATTCTATAATATATTATAGGCTGCATTTTGAGGTTAGCTAGCTCTGATTCTAATAACATGTTGAATAATATTTTATGATTTTACATAAAGTTGAGATTCATCAGACTTACTTTTATATTGAAAAACACCTACGACTCCGATTTTTGTTGATTATCCTCTTTGTTTAATTATACGCAGCTCATTTATTGCAGAAACTTTTGACGACGCACTTCACTGGAAAAATTGCGGGAAGCAAATGGCAAATCCGCGCGAATAACATCTATGCATATATCTCTTGAAGACATCTTGAGGCGCACTTTTTTCTTATTAATTAAGTGATATTTCAAATTATTTTTTAAAGTTCGCCAGCAGAACGCTTCTTGATCTCATTGTAAAGTTAACTTTCTCGGACGTTCTTAAAGATATCGTTTTCTAGTACTCGTGAAGTGACGTTATTAAAGTCATCGACTTGACAGCTTTACGAGGACTGAACAGATAACTTTGAAGACGTCAAGAAAGTTGACTTTCATAGGCGCTCTTTAAGCCATCATGCGTGTAAATAATTTAGCAGCTCTATTAAGGTTATCAAATTGATAACTTTTAGACGACTTAATAGACAACTTTTCTGGGAAACATTTACAGTGAAGGCTAAAATTAATCCGGATATCAAATTGATAACTTGTCGACAACTTTTGGATGACTTAGCAGCTAACTTCAAAGAGATAAGATTCGGAGATCTCTGAAAGTCCGCCAGTGTTTATTGGGATGTGCGTGCATATCAGTGTGCTTCGCTTGGTCTCTTGCCTCTGCTGTAGAGTCGCAGTACCCTAGTGGAAATGGATGTTGTGCCAAAGTGTGCCAAAGTGTGCCAAAGTGTGCCATAGTGTGCCATAATGTTCCAACGTATTAAAATTCGGAAATTTACTACTCTTTGGCATACCTTGTCATACTTTGGCACACTTTGGCACACTTTGACACACATGGGTTTTTCGAGAATTGAGGACTCAGAACATTTTTGGTCGAAATCCGGAAAACTTGGATTCCCGGCGGATTCCCCTGTTAAGGCATATTTTTCTAACATTTACGGCGGACAGAGGCTTTAAGGCAATAACGGGCAATAGTTGATTAATATTGTAGAAGTACTAAGTATTTAAAGCTACTTGAAATAGATGAGTCTAAATTTTTGTATTAACTGTAACGAGTACCCGTGGCTCAGTTGTAGACCTCCAGTTTACTAACCTAAAGGAACCGGGTTCAAGTCTTACTAACGCTAGATTTTTTTTTAAATTATTTATTGTTATGTACTACGTGACAGTACATACGATATAATGTACGATATGACGGCATTGAGCAGTGGCAATGTTTTGGCGCTCGGTCGGATATACCTCACTGTGCCGAAGTGTGCCAAAGTGTTCCAAGGTATGCCATAAAGTGCAGCAAATTTTCGAATTTGAACACTTTGGCACACTTTGGCACACTTCAGCATACTTTGGCATACCTAATTATTTCCACTAGGGCATGTGTGTGCATATCGGTGTTTCGTTTTATCTTTATTATTTTACGTGCATTTACTATTATCGATTTTTTAATTGATTTTACTTTGAGTTTAGCTATCTTTTTATATTCACTTCGCCTTACGTTGTCGTTCCTTATTCTTATTAATTCAATTAAATATTGAATTTGTCTAATTTGCTATATTTTGGTATACGCTAGCGTAGGCACGCTTTCAGACATTTGTTGCATCCATAGCATTGCATGAAATTATCCTTTTACACAAAGCCGAAGAGAAGTATTTTATCAACAACTACAGACCAATTTCACTAATTTCCAATATTGCCAAAATTTTCGAAAAATTATTACATAAACGAATATTAAACTTCTTTGATGAGTGCAACCTGTTTTCAGACAAACAATTTGGTTTTAGGAAAAACAAAAGTACCAAAGATGCTCTCTACCATATAACGAATCAAATTTATAATCAGCTGGACATAAGCAGTCCTATTGCAATCACTTTCCTAGATCTTGCCAAGGCGTTTGATACGGTTGACCACCAAATTCTTCTTGACAGGCTGTATAACTATGGAATTAGAGGAATCAGTCATGAACTTATAAAGAACTATTTAAGCAGCAGAAAACAAAGGGCAAAAGTAAACAACAAAGCAAGCCATTTGAATACTCTAAGCATGGAAGTACCTAGGAACTATTCTTGAACCACTACTCTTCATTATATACATAAATGATCTCCTAAACACAATGCCAAACAACTCAATTTTATCCTTTGCTGATAACACTACAGTTATAACAGCAGCCAAAGACTGGCCAGTGGTTGAAATAAAAATGAATAATCGCCTAGACAAGGTAGCCAACTGGTTGGCATTAAATAAGTTATCGCTAAATACAGAAAAAACTGTATACATAGAATTTGGAAATACCTCTACTAGTACTCCAAAGAATCTAAACATAAATATACATGGAAAACAAATAAAACAAGTTGATAACGCTAAATATCTCGGAGTCATCTTTAACAGCAACATGAAATGGGATACTCATATTAGTTACATTTACAACAAAACTAAATATTCAACTTTTCTATTTTACAAACTCTCAAGAATTAGAAAATTTAAAAATGCTATATTATGCACTATTTCACAGCATCACCTCTTATGGCCTAATAGCCTGGGGAGGTGCATACTCAAGTACAATTAGATGCCTTCAAAGTCTACAGAATAAACTACTTAAAATAGTAAACAAGAATAATTTCATAGTTAATAATCACCCACTAAATTTGGAACAAATATTTACATATGAAGCACTAATATATCATTATATAGAACTACAGGATAATTATTTAAATTCAGATAAAATAACAAGGCACAAAAGTATACAAATTCTCAAACCTCGCAGAAAAATAAGCATAAAAATAGCTATATAAGAGCTTTAACAACTTCTAATAAATTACCAAAAGAACTTAAGTAGTTAACAAGCAACAAAAGCAGAAAGATTAGAATCAAAAAATGGATGAAAGACAATTGTTAAACATCAACAAGAGAAGATGATGAAGAGAATTGAGAACTCAGAGGAACTACTGCAAAATTTTTAGCTTTAGTTTTTATTTTATTTTATTTTATCTAGTTTATTAAGTAATTATTATTGTATTCCAGACCAGCGAACAGGAAATTTTTTCTCTGCTGGATTACTTTTATATAATGTTTATATGTATAAACGATATATATCTTTGTACTTACTCTGGAAATAAATAAATAAATAAATTAATACAAAGGTCATAATTGGTCCAACCAAAGTACAGTATGATATTATTTTAGTTTATTTACATAGGGATGCAGAACAAAAAAATTTATAAAGCTTTTAAAAGTGTTTAAGGCTTATTATAAACTAACAATAAGTATTATGTATCGTACTTGATTTTTGTGTTGTACTACTAATATTTATCCACTACGGTACTACTAATATTTATCCACTACGGTACTACTAATATTTATCCACTACGTAAATTACGAGGTCGTCCCGAAATGCTATACCGTATGTTTTTGGTTTATCATTGCTTACAAAGAGCTCTAATAACTTTGCTGTTAATATATTAAATAGAATTGAGAACTATTGTCTGCTAAACAGAGACGCTAAATATGACAGTAATTTGAGAAGAATTTGATATCCACTACATAGATCTTTAAAAAAAACCGCTGCCAATTCTTTAACACCTAGCTTCCTCCAACTAAATTTATAGTTCCAATACATAGAATGTTGTTCGAATATACAGTATTATCTTCTCTTGAAACTGTAGGAATATGTTCCCGAAGTGTTCCACGGATCTCTGTTAAGTGACGAAGTTTTTGGATTAATATAACCTGCGCAACCTTCCGAAATTCAGTTTCTAAAACTGAAATATTTTGAATGAAAAAGTATATTAGAAAATTCTAAAAAATGTAATCGGTGTATATAACTGTTTTACCGATCTTATCGCTTCCAAAAGTCAGAGTAAATTAAGCACTGAAACTGATTTTTGACGATATTTATACTTTAATTTTCGCGCATGTGCAGATTTCATTAATAAACAAGAGAAAAAATTTAAATAAATATAATCGGTACTTTGTTCTGAACTTCGGTAGTTCACTCAGTCAAAATAGAAGTTTTAGAATTTGGAATTTTTAAATACTATTTTTTAGAATAGAAGAACAAGGATATTTAAAATTTATATTGAAAAAAACAGAAACCACATATTCTCAAACAAATTTTATCTCTCAAACACATTTATCGCTCAAATTGAGCATCAATAATTACTCCTATTTTTTTTTTATTTTTTGCCCGTTCTTAACGAAACAAGGCTAATTTTATTCGTTAAGAAATTTCAGCGTCAGAAAAGGTAGGCAAATTTATGATAAGAATTAGTGGAACGGCGCTAGAACGGTTTTTTGAAAATATTATTTGTATGCATAAGACCTGTTTCGCTAAAGCAATCATCACGAAATTATGACGATGTCTGCATAATTCTGCAAAAGGCAACATAATTCCATTCCTTTTTTGTTTCCAATTTCGTCCGCATAAGTCCTGATCTACTGATTTATATTTGTATACACATGTTATAATCGGATCTCACAACTGTAATTGATTATGCAAATGTAATTAATTTAAAATAATTTTATCTATCAATCAAAAAACTAAAGTAAAAATAGTTCTGATATTAAAGCAATACATGATGTTGAAAGAAGCTACGTGCCAAATTTTTACAATCTATAAGATTCCTTGCGAA
Organism: Trichomalopsis sarcophagae; assembly: GCA_024372645.1. Classification (NCBI taxonomy): domain Eukaryota; kingdom Metazoa; phylum Arthropoda; class Insecta; order Hymenoptera; family Pteromalidae; genus Trichomalopsis; species Trichomalopsis sarcophagae. The sequence continues at coordinate 27,300 of QLSS01000348.1, read as the reverse complement.
AATAATGTGCGGAGATTGAAAATATTATTTTTTTGCTTTTAGGAATATTCTGGAAATTAAAGGGATACGGTGAAAATTTCATGGAGAGATGTGTGCAGAAATATCTGCAAATATCTATGCACATATCTCTGCACATTATTTTTGTAAGAGATTCCAAGTGAACAAGTGGTACTTTTAAGCTAAAATTTTACAAGGACGCGTTGTACACTTGCTGTTTTGGCGTGAATGCATGGATTTTAAATTAAATAAGTAGAAAATGTTTTGTAAACAAAGAGGTAGCGCAATAAGCGAAAAAAGGGAAAAAACAGTATTTTTATCGTCAAACATTGTCTACTTATTCTAATTAAAATTTATGAATTCATGCCAAAATTACAAATGTACAAAGTATTATTCTAAAATTTTAATATAATCATCGATAATCATTGATCATGAAAATAAAATTTCGATGAATAAATATCACATAGAAACTAAAATGAAGGATTGGCGAAAGTCAACATAATTCCTTTTTCGTTTCCAAGTTTGTCCGCATGAGTCCTGATCTACTGATTTATACATATAAATGGATCATTCCTAGAAATTTCGTCAAATAGGTGTCGAGGGAGGGGGCGGAGGTCGCCATATTGGCCCGTCGATTTTTTAACCTCAGACTTAAAGGGGCCTTTTCTGTAGTAGAGCAAAACGTAAACACTAATTTTTTGGACTTTTTGCGTATCTTCGATCTCATGCTATTTTTTTATTGTGCAGTCGATTTCAGCTCTCAAACTCTTAAAATTTTTGTCTTGAAAAAACCTTCAATTCATTTGTTGGAGAGCTCAAATTTATAATGACAATACAAAGTTATACATCTTGGAAGACAGCCTAGTTCTCTAAAATCGCCATATTGGCAACCCTTTATTTAGTCAAAACATAGTAGAAAAAAGTGTAGTTATTTTGCTTTTGTCTATTTAAGTTTTAGCATATCTACGAAGTCCTCGAAGTTGGGGTTTAGGGCTTTCTTTAACCATAGGACGGGCGGTCGCGCAGTGCTAGCATGCTTTAATTTTGGGGCTTTTTGAGCAAAAAAATTGCTTGAAGTTTTCGTCTCAGAAAAGTCTTCAATTCATTTTTTGTTGAACTCATTTTTATTAGTTAAAGCCAAAGTTACAGCTTTTACAACGCAGCCTAGTTTTCCAAAATCATAACGTTTTCACCCCTCTATATATATACACACATGTCACTCCATGTTTGAAGCCTATTGGATATTACCAAAAAGTTGTTTTTTCCTATTCTTTCTGTGCCAT
>QLSS01000348.1:0-21540 GCA_024372645.1 Trichomalopsis sarcophagae | reverse complement strand
ACCATTTTTTCGATTGTGGCTGTCCCTGACGAGTTATGAGCGGTGCCGTTGGAATCGGATAGAGCGGAAAAAATTACGTCGCAAAGGATATTTTAAGTTTGCTTTAGTGACCTTGAGAAGGTCAATTCAACGTCAAATAACAAAAAATCTGCTAAACAGCTGTTTGTCTGATTTTATTTTACTGATAATATATATATGTAAACGAGTATCATCGACTCTTACTATCTGCTTGTATAAGATTGGATTAAGGTTAGCCATATCAAGGTTTGTCATATTGCGACTGACTTGGTACTTGAATAATATTGGTTATTTGCATTTAAATTTTAAGTCTTCATTGTGAGTGTCGGTTGCCTTTTTGTTACATCTAAGAATCTCCTTCTACTCCGATTTGCTGCGTGTGAGTTACTTGAACTCTTGCACTTTAGTTTTAAAATCTACCCTTATTACTCTCATCATTTAGCAGACTGGGCTTTGGCAAGCGTTTATTTTTCTATTAATCTAAGATTGTTCGTTCTTTTATCGTTTCATTTACAGAGATTGTCTTTGATTGTTTCAAAATTGGACGTTTTGTATAAATAATTATTTCTGAATATCCTCAGCAGAATCTATCCGAATCTTTTACGTGTTGGAAACACTAATAATTCCTTTTGAAAAAAGAATGTTCATTATTTATTCCTGATTTTTTATTTTATAAATAATTATTTCAATCGTAAAAGTAGCTTCACTGATAAACTGTGAAACGACGGGTCCATCAAGTAAATATTCACATTAATTTTCACAAATAAATATGCTTAACAACAACGCAAAATGATGGAATAACGAAATTCGCAGGTGAAAGAAAATTCTTCGGGCATAACTTTCACTAGTTACAGTCGGAGGGGGAGTAAATGATGGGTAGAAATTGAGGGGGAACAATTGAGGGCGATCAATTGAGGGGGACCAATTGAGGAGGACCAATTGAGGGAGAGGAATTGAGGGGGAACAATTGAGGGATAAACTTATCTGAAATGGCGGCGGCGGAAGTATTTTCATAATATAGAGAGATATTATATAGTTATTTTGGCTATACTTATGAACGGTAAAAAGATAACCACCAGTAGGCAGTTTTCCACGCCACTCAAGGGGTACTGCCAGAAGTACATTATTTCAGTCATAATGTACTTTATGCGCGTTGATTTTTTTTTAATTTTATTGTATAAAAATTACCTTTGCTTTTTCGCCTAAATTGAATGAAACTATAATACGACTATACGAATCAATCTTTATACGACGACTTTTTGGTTTTTGGTTAGTTATAAATTAATAATTTTTGGTAAAATTCGAATGTTAATATATAAATATTATTAACGATTATAATATTATATAATCTTGACGACTATATGAATCAAGTCTTTTTGGTTAATCGAATTACAAGTTTAATTGCATTTCGTATAAGATGACTATATGAGTTTCACCCAAAACTTGTAGAAAATACTTTTTGGTGTGTTAGAAGCTTAGAGCATATACTACATGGAGGAAGCACGCTTACGGCGACAGTGTAGTCGAGTCACAGAGAGAGAAAGAGATAGTTTGGGTACTATCTTTCTCTCTCGCACCGGCACGTGATTGGCTAACGCAATTCCAGAGAGAGAGAGAAAGAGTACCCAAAGTATCGCCCTCTCACTCTACAGCGTCTACACTTTTTAACACGCAGTGCTTCCTCCATGTAGTATATGCTCTAAGGTTAGACGCACGTCGTTAAAGTTATAATAAATGAGTAATGCCGATCTTTGCGCAGATGGCTTGCTTAAACATAGTAAAAATACTCTTTGGACATATTGATAATTCAAATTATATTTCATTAACACATATTGTACATATATACACGTCGGGTATAATAACTGTCCCTTTATTGACTATGGCCATGTGATTTTTTTGACTGGTCAGATTTGGTAATGGTACCGTGGACAAATTCACGTCGGGTGTACATCAAAACAATACATTTAAAATTTTTAAATTATAATTTCAAACATTTTTGGCGATTTTTTAAAATTATCTATGTTTATTTCCAAAATTAAACGATCGATTCTGCAACTTTGCTATTTTAGAGATTTTGATCTGATTATCTGAATATATAGCTTTTTGTTATAAGACAATTGCTTCTACAGTAATATAATTAAGTTTGGAAACATTTAAAATAATATTCACATACTGTATACTAAAACAATATTTTATTTATTGGAACAATAAATTTCGTTGGAGGAAGCTACGTGCTAATGAATTATCGATCTAACTTTTTATGACTAAAAAATCAATTTTCAATCAAACAATTAATTTTTTTAATTACATTAATGATATTATAAATTAATAATTTTGGCTAACATTGAATATTAATATTTATACATACAAAATACAATATTATTTAAAAAAATTGTATTTATTTTTAATGTAAATTTACATATGTATTTTAATGTGTCGATTATAATTACTTTTATCGGTAAATCATTTAAGACAAATTGAACATTTGTATTTTTTATCGTTACTATGCACTCGCATGTGAGTCGTAAAGTATTGTCTATACTTATACTCTTTTGAGCAGATTTCACATATATAAAATAGATTGTTCATGTGTTTTTTGACCAAACATTTTGTCACAAAAATCACAAATAAATTTCTTGTGTCCTGTATGTGTGTTTATATGATTCTTTAATTGCAATTTACAAAGTTCACACTCGTACTTTTTTTCCTCAAGGTGTGATTTCTTGTGAACATTTAAGTTTCCTCTTTGTGTACATTTTTTATCACAAATATTACATACAAATTTGTTGTTGTTGGTGTGAATTTGCGAGTGCATTGTTAAAGAACTTTTGTTCTTAAATATTCTGTCGCAAGACACACATTCATACTCCATTTTCTGTAAAAAAAATAATTATATAAATATCTTCTTATATTATATGATCGTTTTGGCGAAACTCCCCCATAAAAGTGCTAATTCTGAAGCCCATGTATACTACATACCAATAATCTATCATATATTGATTGCATTTTTATTAGCTTTCGAATTGTTACACTATGAATACATACATAAAATAATATTATAAGTAGAACTTACTCACTTTTACAAAATAAACACGACGTTGTGTGGTTAGCAGTAACAGATGTAGTAGTGAGAAGTGAATGTTATGAGATCAAACCTACATAACAAAAGTATCACCAAGTAGCAGAAGTTGACAAACGTCAGTAAAATAGATGCTAATAACTGTTGTAACCTCTACCGTATAATACTTCTTACCGGTCCGGTCACGTGACAAAACATCGGGAGAAGTAACTCTCACGAAAAGAAATATACCAAGCAAATTTTGAACTTGCAATATGTGATGCAATCGCAATATCTCAATGCAATCAAGATTATTTTTGGTAAATAAAAAGACCAATTTTAAAGTACACAACTACATTTACTTATGTCCTGACCGTTTTTGACGGTCTTGCGCGGCAAACTAAAACTTACCGAGCAAATTTAAACAGTGTAATTGTCGTTTAAAACAAAATTATCAATTCATTGTTTTACTACCAAATAATTATTTATAAACTAAAAAAAAATAATAATTTTACAATTACAAAATAATTTTTCCATATCATCCGAATGATTTGCGTAACTCTCTCAGCAACGACAATTTATAAATAATTTACAAATCATTCGATGGTAAAAAATATATTTATAAATTTTTTCGAAAAGAAAATTATACTATTCGCAGTCCACTATATACTCTCCTTCTCCCACCGGGGGTTGCCACCTTGTCGAGTGCCCGCTTTTTAGGGCCTGGTGTGGGAGCTCGTCCTGCGAGTCTTTGTGGTCGCTTTGGCTCCGGTGACGGGAGCGTGACGTCCTGAACTCGGGTCGTCCTGGCGTGGCGGCGAAATTGAGCTGATGCGGGATACCGCCTCTCGGGCTCAAGAGTAGCCTCCCTGGCAGGATCCCCGTAAAACGGGCACTGCTGTCAGGCCTCTCCCCTGACCGAGGTCGGGCCTCGGGGTTCCCGAGGGCGACCTATGGACTGGCCGGAGGCTAAGGGCAGTCCCCCATTGGGTTTGGAAGGAGGCGCAATGGGTATTTCATCTAACCCCTAATCCCAAGGTGTGAGCCATCGTGCTGAGGGGACTAGTTGGCCGCTGGGGTACTTGTCGGTCGCAAACGATGCCTGGATCTGTTCCCTCCTCTCTCGCTAAGAACCTGACGGCCGGGTCAGCGGGCGAGGACGGGAGAGCTCCAGGCGTCAAGCGGCGCAAGGACGCCGACTCGACTCCGCCAGCGGATCAGACCGCCAGAAAACGACCCAACGTGGAGCCTGAAATAATGTCTGCCAGGATGGTGGACCCCTTCTCGAGGCGGTCATGTGCGAGGGATATCCTGACAAGGAGCTGACGCTTCAGCAATTAGCACTCGTCAGCGAGGCGGTCCAGACAGAGATCGACAAGATCCCCAATGAACCGTGGCCCGAGTTCGATGACTCCTTAGTGAAAATGGGGTCCATTGTCGTGGTAGCCAGCAATGCCCTTGCACTGGGACCTGGGCCGGATTACTGTCAGGGTGGATGAGGGTCCCCGGGGGCAGCGCGATCAGAGCAACACTATCCCGTCCTAATCACCATGGCTGGTGACGAGATAGTGTTCACACAAATTAACTTGCATCATAGCAAAGCCGCCTCGGCCGCATTGGTCAGGCATCAGTGCTTGGGGGAGCTTTTCCCCACGTACGAAGAGATTAGGGCACTCAACGCGGGAGCCATATTGACCTTCTGGAGAAGGGCAGGCTTACCTGCGTAGGAAACGCCATGACGAAGGGTGGTACAATGGGTTTATAGCCTAAGTGTCAGGGATCTTGGTGGTCCCCCCTTCATAGTAAGAATAATAATAATAATAATAATAATATACTCTCCTTTGACGTCAGAAACGTTGTGAAAAATGGCGCAAAGGACATTTAAAAACAGAAGTTCGTTGTTGTATAATATATAGGAAGATATATAGCAAGAATTATAAAGTTTATATAATTCTTTCAATTTATTTACTTTTTACTTACTACAGGACATACAAAATTTATGTATGATTTTTGTAAAAAAAAAATTATTTGAAAAAATGTTGGTCATATAAAGGTGCATATAAATGGTGAATTTATGAGTGTGAAATCTGCTCAAAAAAATATCAATATAAAAATATTTGACGACTCACGTGCGAGCGTATAGTATCAATAAAAGTACAGATGTTTAATTTGTCTGAAAAGGCTTACGGATAAAAGTAATCATAAATTACATACTAAAATACATGTTTAATTTAAGCATGGTTTGTTAACCTTTAGACTGCCGGGATTTGGATGAGCATATCGCCCTCAGAAAACTGGTATTTGAGGTACCTTATATCAATGATTGATCATACACACAGTGTTGATCATGGGGTGCGTCAATATATTGATTCTCCGGCAGTCTAAAGGTTAATGCTATAACAACATTTTAATGCGTATTACATATGATTATATGTGTATTACACGTGTAATACTTTGTAGATTTGTAGTATACTATCTTTTTGTGCTTAATAATTGGGCGAAAATGGTATATTTATAAAATATAAGTAATCATTGCATTATTAATGTTTATTGATTAATGATAGAAAGTTTACAATTATTTTATCTAATTTTATTGTCTCTTAGTTCATCTTTTGTATTATCCTGATACATTTTCATTGTTAACTAACTAGATCGTAATTATCAGATCATGAAAATTCAATCTTTTTTTTATAATCTACAAAATTTATATAGAATAAAATTTTGAAAATAAAAGTCATACAGAAACTAAAATAGGGGGTTGGCTAGCGTAGCCCAACTAGTGTGTGTATGGCATACACACACTAGTTGGCGACTTCTTCTTCACATCCTTTTTAAGGCAGTTGTTGAGTAAGTCTTACTTTATCGGCAACTCCTTGTACAACTGTACTAGCCGTAATTTTGTTATTTCTAACATTTTTTTTTTTGTTTTGGTTGTGCTTTCTCATATCCTACAACAATGTCTTCTCCTGTGAAAAAATATCGTATCGATAGATGCGTTAATCCATTTGATATTAATACAGGACACAGCAAATCTCTTAGGAAGATCTCCAAAGAATTTCAAGATGTCTATCCTGATTATCCAACATCTTCACTGATTTGTGATACATGTAGAAAATCTTTTCACAAACTACATGATTTGTTATCTCCAAACATCAGTATGAGTGTTGATTTTGAATCAGAGACTGACTCACCTTCGGTTTCAAACACGAATGCACCTATGCAAGATGATCTTACAGATATTTTAACTGGACTTAAAAACAAATTTCAATCCCTGCCGGAGAACGATCCATTACGTGTCAGTATTCTTACTATTTTGCCCGAACACTGGGCAATACGTAAAATTATGAACCAATTTGGTGTGTCTCACATAATGGCTCGTAAAGCAAAACAGTTAAGAGAATCAGATGAAGTTTTGGCTTCTCCTGTTGCAAAACTTGGAAAAACATTCAGAAACTACTCAGTTGAAGATTTTTACGAAAATGATCTTAACAGCAGAATTATGCCAAATAAAAAAGATATCGTCAGTATTTATTTATATGGTGAAAAAATAAAAGTGCAGAAAAGATTATTACTTACTCATATTAAGAACCTTCATAATCAATTTAAAGAACAGTTTTCTGAACATCCGATTGGGCTTACCAAGTTTACGGAACTGAGAACCAAATGTTGTGTCTTTACAGGATTCTCTGGTACACACAATGTATGTGTATGTACGATACACCAAATTTTCAAGGCGATGATTGACGCAGTAAATATAGAAAAAATCTCAAACAATATTCTGAAGAATTTAAAGATTGTTTGAATTTCGTTCTATGTGAGGATCCCAAACCAAGTTGTTATTTGAATGAATGCAAATTTTGTCCGGACATTCAAAAGTTTTCTAATTACGTTAAGAACATTATGGATGAGCACAATATTGATCAAGTGATCTTCAGCACGTGGCAATCAACCGATAGATACACTTTGATAAAACAATGCCTAACATCGCAAGAATTTATTGAAACTTTATGTTCTAGCCTAGAAAAGTTGATACCTCATCACTTCATCGCTAAGGAACAATCAAAGTTTATTTCTGGGAAGAAAAATAATCTTTCAGAAGAAGAGGTTCTTGCTCAATTGGATTTTGCTGAGAACTATGCTTTTACAGCCCAAGATGCGGCACAGGCATTTCATTTTAATAATAATCAAAGTACGATTTTTCCTGCTGTTGTTTATTATAAATCTGAAGTCAAGCTAAAGCATTTCAGTACAGTATCTATATTCGATTGTACTACTCATGATGTCACTGCAGTATACATAATGCAGCAAAAGCTTATACTTGAAATTCGCAAGGTTTGTCCCACAGTAAAAAAGGTAATATATGCTACTGATGGTGCTAAACAGCATTTTAAAAATCGTTATCAAATGAGTAGTTTAATGAGTCATAAGAGAGATTTTGGCGTTGATGCTGAATGGCACTGTTTTGCAACAGCACACGGAAAAGGTAGTTGCGATGGAGTTGGAGCGATAGTAAGGAGAGAAGCTACAAGAGCGAGCTTACAAGCTGCAAAAAATAAAGCAATTCTAGATGTCAAAGCTCTTTATTCATGGGCTAATGGACAATCATTCAATATAAAATTTTTCTTATACACCAAAAAAGATCACGAACAAACTCGTCAATTCCTAACAAAGAGATTTAATAACTATCCACCTGTCGCAAACATACAAATGTGGCATGGATTTATCCCAAAAAATAATGAAACGTTGAAAGTCATGCATTACTCAAATGCCAATGAACCTAGGAACAGAGTAATTTATGATATCGGCGAAAGCCATTTATCACCAGTAAAAACTCCACGAACGAGGAGCTAGAATTGATAAGAGTGCACAAAATGTCATTAAAGATTGATTCATTTGGCTAAATTATATTTTTTTTCATCCACGCAGGTATATACATACACAGAACAATAGAAAAATGTAAGTGCAAAAACCGCAGACAGATAATTCTAAATCTAATAGAGAGGAAAAATATAAGATTCATGTGCACAAATACTAATTCCGATAATACATTTATAAACATTTACCTCACAAACCCCCATATCGATACTTTAAATTGATTTAAATTCATTTGTTTCGGTAAAATTGGTTTAGTGGCGGTATAATGTCCGCCATTTTGGATCCACCATTTTAAATTTTGAAATTTCGAGGTTATGCTAAGATTCAATGACCCCGAAAACCCCTATATCGATACTTTAAACTGATCTAAAATCATTTGTTGCGGTAAAATTGGTTTGGTGGTGGTATAATGTCGGCCATTTTGGATCCACCATTTCGAATTTTGAAATGTCGAGGTTAAAATAAGATTTAGTGACCCTGAAAACCCCCATATCGATACTTTAAACTGATCAAAAATCATTTGTTGCGGTAAAATGGGTTTGGTGGAGGTATAATGTCCACCATTTTGATTCCGCCATTTTTGATTTTGGAATTCCGTCAGAGCATTGTCAATAATATGTCCTATGATGAGTTGTAAATGCTTTTTGGTGGGATATTTCACAAATTAGAACATTTTTACTATTGTTTTTGTTGAATGTGCTATGAAAACGTGGGTTTCAGGCTCCATATTTTATGCGCCACATTGGATTTTTGAAAAGGCCAGAACTTTTTAAAAAGCCCTTGACCAGACGATTATTTTGAGACCTCAAACGTGTTGTTAGGTTAACCCAAATTTTGGGTGCAAACACCACCGTTGCATGCAGCTGTCTCAGTGATCGTACAAATACGGCGTTATCGCGCTCAATTGCGAGAAGGACGCGCGCGGTTTCTCAGGCAAAGCCGGGTCGATGATTAAGTGGCGACGAATTTCGGCCTTCGACGGCTTCACTGTGGATATCGACAAATTCCTCCTACTTACTTGTTCGGTGGCCAAACGCTTCGCTGCTCGTCCTCATGGTCGTTGAAGGGCGCCGGAAATAGTGTGAACTGGGGTTGATCTGGAGGCGTCCCTCCAGGTACTTAAAGCTCGGTAAACACTTGTGTGCCAGTGCCGACTATCTATTCGCGGAATCTCGACGGTTTCGCGTTGCGTTACGATGTTACTCCGGCCGAAGCGTAAACGAGTCTAACTGCGCTTGCTCCTCGCGTCCTGTCAGCGACGCCGCTCTGACGTCGTCTGCTCTTCTCTTAATCCTAATCGCGCGACATACGAGCGCACGAGATCTAAAATTTCAGTGCTCGTTACAATATTAAATAATATAAGTTATACAATATTATAGTAATCAAGTGGCGCGGTAGCGCCACGAAGGCAAGTTTGAGAAGTAGATGAAGCCACGGCGCCCGTGACATTATTTATTTCTATATTGGTGTTCGGATTTTTCATGATACAGAAATCAAGTGGCGCGGTAGCGCCACATAGGCGAGTTTGAGAAGCAGACGAAGCCGCGGTGCCTGTGACACTATTTACTATATTGGTGTTCGGATTTTTCATGATACCGAAAAGAATTCTTATCGTTACTAATCGTGAGTTTCTTTAGCTTATGAGTATGTTTTCTGAGCTGAACTATGGTTTCCAATAAAAATATTTGTTTAATAGCCGTTTCGTTTAATAATAAACGAGCTTATATATCACGAATGCTCAAAACAGTATCTCTACTTTTTCTCTAGTGTAGTTGGCTTACTAGCCTAAAAGTGGTAGGACTGTGAAGTTGTCCGCACAAGCTATTTTGTTTAATACAGTTAGGTATCGCTTTCCCACAGATTTATATAAGTTGCGCAGAGTAAATGTGTTTACATTGTCTGCTTGAATTAATGGTTATGTTTTTGAACAGCCGCACTGTCGCTGCAAAAACTTTCTGAGTATTCGGTGTCACTGATGACGGGGCCCAGGATCGTTTCCAAGGGTATTCCATGACGAAGCTGTTGATAAATATTGCGCGCTGTACATTTTTGGATCCACTTGTTAATATCGGCCATGAATGCGGTCTAGGGTGATCGATAACGGACTCATTGTGCACTGTACTTCTTGGTGCAAAAATTTTCAAATCAGTTATGTTTACAGTCCAGGTACATGCGGTCGACTATGACGTGATTGAGGCAGTACGTTCCATAGCTTTCATTGTCTAAGTGTAAAAACTGATTTTAGACATTGAAAGCTATGGAGCGCGTCAACAAGACCCTGTCATCATCGGCGACCTCATACACCTGGATACCATACACGAGAGATATCGATATTCCCTTAATTAAAATTACAATTTAATGTAGATACTTCAATAAGTTCTCTAATAATAAGGCCCCATTTTATATCATTATTCATTTAGGAAACCCGATTTGAGTTTTTTACTTCAGGGCAGCAAACAATTAGCTCCTAACGTTGCACAACAAAATGGTCGAAATAGTATGTGAAAAATCGATTATTGGACAAAAAGTTCTACTCATTTTTAATCCAAAAATGATTTTTTACGTACCAAATTTTATCAATTACTTTTTGTAATAATCAGGTAAGAATTTTGGTTTCGGTTAAAAACGACAAAGGCAAGAGATCTTTACAAGTAAGCCATATTTTTAACTATTAATTTACAATAATTTGAGAAATACACTATGTACATGGCTGAAACTTTACAAATTTTTTTTTTGTCCCAAATATGAGTACAAAATTAAAGAAATTGTGACTACGATATAAAAAGTTAAAAAATTCACCAGAACCCCACCTTAAGTAAAAACTGACATAGCAGTCTGTTTCTAAATAACTTAACAAGTCTTAGCTCAAAATAACAGATATCAAACTGCAATATCATGAATTCACCGTGATTATGGAAGATTTGATGGTTGACAGTAACTGGCTCGCATACTGATAGAATTTAAATATCTGTGCAAACCTTATCATTGGTGACTTTGAGTACATCGATGACACTTTTTACACAGTAATTTCACTTGAACAATTCAAAGCCAGTTAGTACAGCGTGCTTGTACATACTTCCATATATGAGTGTATGCATGTGTAGGGATAGGTTGCCACTTTTAATGGGCACCTTAAAAGTTATATTTACCCTTTAGAAAACATTCTAGATGAATAATTACGGTATATTTGTACCAATTATGACGAGGAACGTTGTTAACTCGTCATAAACTCCCCACCATACAATTAGTATATTATTTAATGTAAATCAGTTACATGTTACAGGTTAGCAGCGGCAGAGCAGCGGAAGGGAGCACACCGTGACGGTGAGTGGGGATACAGAGAGCGAGAGTTTCGCGCGCGACACTTCGTTCGGGCTAGCTGATTAGGCAGGCCGCTTTTCGCTAGATCGCGCTATCCTTGACTTGAACTTACGATTGTCAATTCGCGCGCGCGCGCGCGTGTGTGTGTGTGTGTGTGTGTGTGTGTGTGTGTGTGACTGAACAAGCTGCGTATTCTGCAAAACGCAACACGTGCGAGACGCCATATTAGTTTAGATCGCCGAGCGAGGAAGACGTGCGCAATGTGACATCGCTGCGATAAAAGTGAAGTGATAAAGTGTAAAACGTTAACGACTAACCACTTATTGGCATCAGGAAAAGTGTGTCGTACACGACTGAACAAGCTGCTTAGTCTGCGAAACGCAGGAAGCCGCCGGACATAAGTGCCGCGTCTCCCTCATTTTCTGATGCAACACGTGCGAGCCGGCATACTAGTTCCGATCGCCAAACGAGGAAAACGTGCGCAATGTGACATTGGTGCGTTGCATCAGGAAAAGCGTACGTGCACGACTAGACAAAGCCCTCGGAGAAGCTGCCGAGTTCGCAAAAAACGTCTTGACCGCTCTGCATGCTCACTCATTGTTCGCTCCTTCTCACATCAGCTCCGTCAACCTCTTTCATTATCTTCTTTAACAAAGAGGAACAATGGCCGACGAAGGAGTCACCGAATTCTACGAGAGTTGGGATTGGAAGACTTAAATGTTACCTTCGAAAGTAAGTAATTTTTCGTATAGTTCAATAATGATTTGCTTAAAAATAATATTGATACGGCCCTTTGTGTATTATTTCTTAGATTCAAGTAAATATTTATTAAGCGCATGCACATCGTTCATCTATTTTGTAGAAACAGTTTCGTTATCTTATACAATCGGTTCGCGATAGAACGTGTATAACGTGATTAACCTCAAACTCGACACAACCGATGAATGACCTGGGCGCGATATTAGAATCAGCAGGTAGTTAGGAATACGGACAGCTTTTTACTCATGACTCGTATTTCAAACCGCTCAAGATTTGTTAGGCACGCACGCATAAATTAATTTTTTTTTTCTTTCGGTTAAGAAAATATTTGTTGGATTGAAATGTATTGAACTATGAGGAGTTTAAGTATATTAATATTCGTTTCTTTAAAAAAAAGTATTTTAACGTTTTGAATCTTTATTAAACTAAGATTATTACTATATTAATACCCTTATGAAATTTTACTAGGTTTTAGTAAATTTTTATTAGATTACAAAATTTTAGTGGTTACTTTTAGACGTGCATATAGATGTGATAAAATGCGAAAACGTCGCGGGGGAGGGGAGGGACACTGCAGCCACGATGCCTGAGCGCTGGCATGTGTGGATTGATTTCGCACTGCTCAAGATGTGCGACGCGGCTTGATAGTGTTGGCTCCCATCAACGAGCTCGAATGTCGTACGACGCTGTACAGCTTACTTGAAACCTAAAGTGTACTGTGTACCGAGCAGTTATGAATCACAGAGGCAGTACAGAAAAAGATAGCAAGTGTATTTTTCGTACTTGTTTTTTTTACAGCAGTTACTATAGAAAGTATGCGTATATAACATTAAAAAAAATCTTTATTAGGTTTTAGTAAATAATTATCGAATAGCGAAATTGTATTGCTTACTTTCAAGCGGGTAATAGTGTTAACATTTATAGGATAATTTTATATGAAAATTATTTTAACCTGATTTTAATATTACATCAATAGAAACATAATTTAATTTTTTACACTTAGGCAATAAAATATCCATGGCAGTTCTACCAAAAATGAACGAGGAGATGATAAATTCTTTGTTACCAGCCATAGGAGATAGAGCCGTTTTTCTTGATTATTGGAAAAAAAATTTTAAGGAAAAAGATACTGATAACAATTCAAAGGAGGCTGCGAGTAGCAAGAGAGTAAGAGTTTGCTATTTTTACATTGTAGGGAAAAAGTTAATAGTTATCTGATTTCTTGGACACGCTTGTAAAAATTGTAATTATTATTTTTATATAGAAACAGAAGGATCATAACAATGACGAAGGCAGTAGTGCACCCAAAAAAATGCGTTGAAAAAGAAAATGACACCATCAGTGCCAATAACACTTTATCCAGTGACATTTACAATGTAGCTTCAATTCCTTTTCTAAAAAAACTCCTCGATGAAAATGACAAAGGCAGACAAGTCCTTCTAAAATATAATTCATGCAAAGAACTCAATGAAGTGGACAGGAAAAAAATCTGTAATGTAATTGTAACAGAAATTATGAATAAAAAACAAAGGTATTTAAAAAATATTTTTAATTAAATTTTATTTTTATTAAAAATTTAATTTATATTAAAACTATAAAGTCAAATATAATATAAATATAAACTATATACATTTAATATATTATATAACAGATTAATTAATGACGCTGCAAAACAAATTGCAAACAAAATTGTCGAGTTATTTCCGACGGAATCTGTCAGAACTTACTATATACCGCCTATAAGTAAACATGAAAATGAGAAGAAGCTACAGAAAAGTGGGGGTGCGAAAAGAAAGAATATATCCATTCCATCTAAAGGAAAGCTCATGAGTATGTACAGAAATAGGCAATCGGAAAATAAAAAATTAGAACGGTTGCTGGCCCAGGAGAGCCAACGCACAAATGAAATACCTGATGCTGAAGGTGATTTAAAATAATAAAAAACATTTTTTATAAAATTTTGTTCGTAGAGTCTGAAGAAGACAATGAGGAGATTAAAGAAAGCATAGACTGGTTGGCCGCCAATGAAGTTCCTTGGGACTTAGTGTTATCACACTGGAAAAAAAAACTACAAAAATTCGCTGCAAAGAATTAAAAGAAGAACAAAACAAAAACTTAGTAAATATTTTCCAGTCTTGGAAGTTGTACGGTCATGTCCAAGGCTATGAGTTGATAGATATAGATTTCAAACATCTAAATTTAACTACAATTGATTTATCAATAGAAGCTTGGGATACATTTTTTGATACTGTAAAAATCAAAATAAACGAAAGAGATGGAACGGCTGTTACGTTAAATCAAAAACTAAGCCATGCTGAGAATTCCGGTAAACACTTATTATTTTATATTTTTAAAATTAAAATCTAACTGAACTAAATTTTATTAATTTATTTATAGATTCCAAGGTACTTTTAAGTTTGGCCTTGATATGTCACATGTATCCTGCAAAACAAATGAAACAAATTCAAGGAAAAGCTCATAGGCCGTCGATCGGACTGTCTAAAGAAAGCACGTTTAAAATTGCAGAAGTGAGTGTAATGATATTTTGGCCAATTTGTAGTCTTGATATAAACTTCTCTATTGTTTTTAAGCAAATCATTTACGTACATGTTACTAATCTATAAAAATCAATTATTTCTAATCTATAAAGAATTTACAAATTTTAATTTTTTCAGAAGCCTGGAGATATACAACGCGTTAAAGAGACTGCTAAAACAAAGGCAGTTGCACAAAAGTTACCCATTCAACCCTATATTTTAGTAGTAGGCTCATTGGAAGAGGTTGATGACGTATACATTTGTATAGATGAGAAACTATACAAAATGAACAGCATTTGCAAATGCTAATCAATAAAATCAAATACCGCTCGATTGTAAAAACGATTTACAGTATATAGGCTATAGGCATACTGGCTCATGCGGATTCTAGCTCACCCCCTCCTCTCTCAGTGTGAGCCAGAATCCGAGCTGTGTATTTTAAATGGAGGGATTGTCAATCCCTTCCTTTTCTCCCCAAGCGACCGAGAATTCTTCCCCCTCTCGAAGTGAGCCAGAATCCGAGCTGTGTATTTTTAGATAGAGGGAGTGTCGATCCCTCCCTTCCCTCCCCTAGCGACCGAGAATTCTTCCCCCTCTCAAAGTGAGCCTGTAACCGTAGTATGTATAAGTCCCAATCTTCCCTTCTCCGTGTCCCGAAAAAAAATTTAGTAGTGGGTTCACGCTCCTCCTCCTTCGCGCAGGTAGAGACGAAGACCCGCGTACAGGTGTTTTCCTCTACTTTACGGAATGTATGCGAGAAATGCTCCTTATACAAACTTCGCATAGATAATTCTGGGATACGTATACAAACTATCCCACGCAGTTGTATACAGATTCCAGCGACATGTGTTTTTCCTTTCGACTGTGATAAGTTAGTCCCCCAGTCTGCGCGGACAGATTGCATAGGTACTATCCCTCACATTTCCAATACGATCCTCACGCAGATAAGGACGAAGACCTGCGCACAGGTGTTTTCCTCTACTTTACGGAATGTATGCGAGAAATGCTCCTTATACAAACTTCGCATAGATAATTCTGGGATACGTATACAAACTATCCCACGCAGATGTATACAGCTTCCAGCGACATGTGTTTTTCCATTCGACTGCGCGGACAGATTGCATAGGTACTATCCCTCACATTTCCAATACGATCCTCACGATCCTCCTAGCGAGATCTTCCACCTCTTCTTATGATGATTTCAGCTTTAAAAGAGAGAAATTTCTCTTAGACGAGCACAGTTCATCTGACGCAGTCGGCAAAAAAAAAATTCAGTCTCAATTTTGTGCAAGATTACTAGTGACACTCTAGTGAAAAAACAGTAAAAATCGCTTCGATTGATCTTATCGAACGTCTTGTACAAGTGCTTCGCGATACTGTACAAAATGTGGATCAAATGAGCGTCAATGATATTCATTATTGGTTAGATATGTGTAATTCTACTATTAATGAATTAAACGAAAAAATTTCTAAATCCAATCTCACGAGAGGAGAAAAACAGAAATGTCATACTTGTTTGACGCATCTTTCGTGTGTGCAAGTAGAATTTGAACATCGTCTTCATCGAGGAGGTAGTCTGCATGCTGAAGAAGCAGAAGCTAGAGTTGAGTGGCATGATGTACAATCAGCCTTCCAAAATCGAATCAGGACAGGTGTGGTTGTTAACATAAAGCATGTGGACATATTGAGTTTTTTTAATGATGCACTGAAGCTCTTCAAAGATAAGACACAAGCATGTTTAGAAGAATATAATGTGGTGAAAATCAATTCGGATTTTATTTCAGAATTTACAATGCAAAAAAATGGTGAAGAAACGACAGATATTAAATATTTTACGAGTGAGAGTGCTACAGTATACATGTCAACAGATTTAGAGAAATGGTTTACAGACAATATTAAAGAGCCCATTCTTTCGCAATTAGAAGAATTTCAAGAAAAGGATTCAGGCTGGACACTGAAGAGTATTAAAGTTTATGTATAAATATGAAAAAATATTCTCCAATTAAGGGAAGTTCTTATATTCCTCTTCCAAAGTTTATTGAAAATAAAAAAGCATGTGTTAACGTTCATAATAACGACGATCAGTGTTTCAAGTATGATGTTCTTTCATCATTATATCCAAGTAACAAAAATGCTAGTAGAGTTAATCAGTATCGATTGCATGAAAATGAATTAAATTTTGCTGGTATAGAATTCCCAGTAAAACTTAAAAGTATTCCGAAATTTGAAAAACTGAATAATATTTCAGTAAATGTATACATGCTTAGAAAGTATGGCCACAAATTCGAAGTAACACCTTGTCATGTTACGACAGAGAAGAAGGAAAAACATGCAAACCTTCTCATCATTCAAGATTTTTATATAGATGAGCATGAAGAAAATAATCGTGCTGATGAAGGTGACATGCCTAAATATCATTACGTTTGGATAAAAAGTATGTCTCGACTTTTGAGTTCTCAAGTGTCTAAAACTCATTTAAAATCTTACCATTGTGAAAGGTGTTTACAAATATTTTATACCGAGGAAAGATTGAAAATTCATGAAAGCGATTGTAAAAATTAATATAATTGTCGAATAAATTTACCTGATTGTAAGAATAATATTCTCAAATTCGAAGATTACAGTAAGAGTGAAAAGGTTCCTTTTGTTATTTATGCGGATTTTGAATGTTTATTGAAACCTACTGAGAATGAGAATGCTTTCCAACTGCACGAAGCATACAGCATAGGATACTTCATAAAATGCAGTTTTGATGATAGCTTATCTGGCTATAGATCATACAGAAGAAAAAATGAAGAAGAAGAGACACCTGCAGCATGGTTTGTTCAAGAATTAAAGTCAATTGGTGAAAAAATTGACGTACTCTACAAGAATCCAAAACCAATGAGACTTACAGATTTAGAGGAAATAACTTTTCGGAGATCATCAACTTGTCATATATGTCGGAAACCATTCACTAGTGAAGAACTTGCTGTACGAGACCATTGTCATCTCACAGGGCGGTAAGATTTCCTTCTCAATTATATTCGAAATAAAGTAAACGAAATTTTGTAATTCTAAGATAGATTTTCTTCTTCTTCAGTTTCAGAGGTGCAGCTCACAATTCTTGTAACTTGAATTATAAGGATTCAAGATTCATTCCTGTGGTTTTTCATAACCTCAATTAAGACACTCATTTTATTTTAAAAGAGATTGCTACTTCTACGTTGATGAGAGGACGAGTAAATTTAATACCTCACAATATGGAGAAATATATTTCTTTTACAAAATACGTGGATGGCTGCAACATTAGTTTTAGATTCATAGATTCTTGGCGTTTTCTACCTTCATCATTGGAAAAGCTTGCATCATATCTGAAAAATGTGCCAATAGCAGTAAAGGAATTTCGATCAGATGGACTTACAGATGAAAAGATAGATCTCCTTCGACGAAAAGGTGTATTTCCATATGATTTTGTAAATGGATTAGATAAGTTGACGACTACAAATTGCTGAAGAAGACTATAAGCATGCTGTTCAAGTTTGGAATAAGTTCAATATTAGTACGTTAGGAGAATATTCAGATCTTTATCTGAAAACCGATGTTTTACTATTGGCCGATGTTTTCGAGAGTTTTCGAGAAACATCTCTTAAAGCCTATGATTTATGTCCTGCTCACTTTTATACGACTCCTGGACTAACTTTTTCAGCAGCTTTAAAAATGACAAAGGTAGAATTGGAGCTTCTTACAGATATTCACATGCTAATGTTTATCGAATCGGGCATTCGAGGTGGAATAAGTCAGTGTTGTAATCGATATGCCAAGGCAAATAATCCATATATGGGTTCTTCATACGATAAGGATCAGAAAACAAAGACTCTCTTATATTTTGATATCAACAATCTTTATGGATGGGCAATGGTACAGCCTTTACCAGTTGGAAAATTTGAATGGATTGATTATGAGACAAATCCAAGTTTTTTCAATACACCACCAGATTCTGATATAGGCTATTTAGCTGAAGTTGACTTGGAGTATAATGAAGAAATACATGATGATCATAGGGATTTACCTTTTTGCGCAGAACATCTTGCACCACCTGGTTCAAAGCAGAAGAAACTTCTCACGACTTTGAATGACAAGAAAAGGTATGTCATTCATTATCGAACACTTAAGCAGGTCTTAGATAATGGACTTCGATTAAAAAAGGTGCATAGGATTTTGAGTTTTGAGCAGAGGGAGTGGCTCAAACCATATGTTGAATTTAACACAGAAAAGCGAAAGCAAGCAAAGAATGAGTTTGAAAAACTCTTCTACAAATTGTTAATTAATGCAGTCTATGGAAAGTGTACTGAACGAGAGCGGAAACGTGTAGATGTGCGATTAGTAAATAAATTTACAGGCAGATATAGAGCAGAAGCACGCATAGCTCTGCCAAATTTTCACAGTTGTGCAATCTTCGATGAAAATTTGGTTGCCATACAGCTGAAGAGGACAAGTATTACAATCAAAAAACCAATATACGTTGGTCTCTCAATTCTAGATTTGTCAAAAACATTAGTATATGATTTTCATTATTCATATATGAAAAAGCGAGTTGGAGAAAAATGCAAACTCCTGTATATGGATACTGATAGTTTAATATATGAACTTGAGTATGTAGATATGTATCAAGTAATGAAAGAAGATGTACATAAATTTGATACTTCTGATTATGATGAAAATAATCAGTTTGGAATTCCACGTGTTAATAAAAAAGTTCCTGGATTGATGAAAGACGAATGCTGTGGCAAGATTATGACAGAATTCATTGGTTTAAGAAGCAAAATGTACAGTATTTTGATTAATGGAGCCACAACAGTGAAAAAAGCTAAAGGTATAAAATCTAGTGTTGTAAAGAAATCAATCACGTTTGAAGATTATCGAAAATGCCTTCAAGATCTTGTTATTATAAAACGTGAGCAGTGTAATATTCGTTCAAAATTACACATTGTGCATACTGAAAAACAGGAAAAAATTGCTCTAAGTCCACACGATGATAAAAGATTCTTATTGCCTCATAGTACTGACACTTTGCCTTGGGGACATTACAGAATTATGGAAGAACAGATGGCGCAAGCTGCTATGCAAGTAGAGGGAGATACGGTGGAGGGGATTGTGGTGGAGGAGAGGGGCAACAATGGCGATGGACGAAAAAGAGAGGGAGAAAGTGAGTGGGGGCATGAAGCAACCAATGAGAATGCTTCGCGGGTGGGGATGACACTTTATGCTGATGGAGGGGAACCAATCAAGATTGAATATGATGTTTTAGAGGAGTTTATGCACGAGTGGGATCCATCATTGGATAAGTTAGGAACTGAACAAGGAGTGAGAAATGATATATTACAAGACATTTTTCACTAACTTTCATTCTTATTTTCACTTTTCAGAATGGATCTATCTGCACTCAACAAGATTGCTGAGCGCGAGTTCTTGCCTAAGAAGAAAATCACGGACTTGGAAAAAGATCATGAGTACATGGTGACTGCACTCAAGGAACTAAGACGAGATTCGGCACAAAGATCGTGGCTGAGATCGATGACAGCTTTCAAATATTTCTGCCCGGGAAGATCTCATCAGCAATCTTGAAAGATCAAGAATTTTTCAATAATCTCTCTAACACAGCAAATAAACTTAGTTTATTTATAACATATCAGGGTGGAACTTCTTTTAAGTTCACCACATGCTAAAATAATGAAATACAAAGACTGATAATTGTTAAATACTATTTATTTATTTCTTCAAACTTGTGTGCAATTTACATGAATAAATACATTATTAAATATAATAACAATTGCTTTCTTATTTATTTAAACCTTCAATAATTTATACAATCTCATTTTTATCTATCCAACTATTATGCTTGTCACTAAAACCTAACCATTTAACATATACGCGTTTACCACTTTTCTTTAAAACTTTTTCTACTAAATAAATTTCTGGATACATAGTTTTATGAATTACCGTTTCATAAAAGCCACCAGAGACGGGTTTATCATAATAATCTTTGAGGTGGTAAGTTACTGGATCTGTTTTTACAACTCGCGTTATTGTGAAAATTTCTGTTGACCAGTTTGGCGTATAACCTTTTTCAAAAACATTTTTTATCCTACTTATTCGTACTTTATCTCCTACTTTAAATTTAGGTTTTTTCACTGGCGACTTTTCATTTGGAAAATGTCTCTTGACTTCTCGCTCATTTGCCAGTGTAACATTTTCAGGCTCGATTCCTGTTGTCCAATGTTTTCTCGAATTGTATGCTTTGAGCAAGTTAGGTAGAATATCCAACCATTTATAGCTTCCTTGTTTGCTGAATTCTGTCCACATTGCATTTTTTAACGTTCTATTGAATCGTTTGCATATACTTGCATGAAGATTACTATGCGAAGAGTATAAGTGTATATTGTGCTTTTTCATAACTTTTTGAAAAATTGAATTGTAAAATTCTTTTCCTTGGTCAGTTTGTAGATTCTTCGGTACTCGTCCTTCTTTCAGTATAGACTTCATAGCTGTAGTAACATCATTACCACTCTTTAACTTGACTGGCACGGCCCATGCATACTTTGAAAATATATCAATGACAGTGAATAAGTAATGAAAACCTTTATTCTCTTTAGAATATGGTATCATTTCTACAAGATCCGCTTGCCAAGTCTCATCTATTCCACGTATGTCATATTTTCTTCTCTTGTATCGCCGACGTGCTGGCTTGTGCAGCTCTTCAGCTACTTTTTGACGTTCCATCATCGTTTACAGTAGATGAAAATCCATCTGGAAATTCGTCTATACGAACTTTTAATTGTTTATTCACTTCTTCAATGATATAATCAATGCCAGAGTAATTGCGAAGAGTTGTACTATAAAGATAACGCAATTTTGTATTCACTTCCAATTGCTGTTTTTCAACTTGCTGCTTATATTCTTCTATAACTTCACCAATTCCAGCAATTTTAG
>QLSS01000347.1:86548-127525 GCA_024372645.1 Trichomalopsis sarcophagae | reverse complement strand
CCCCAATTTCAAAGTATATAGGGTCGCGCCGTAGACAAATCGTACTTTGTACTTTTTCTTGCCAAAGCGGCGCATGATAATTTAAATTTAATATTTTACTAATTCAACAGAAAAAAATTAAAACTCTTCGTTGTACTCGTATTTTTTACTTTTTTCCACCTCGCTAAACATTTTAAGTAAATATTATTCTTCCATAAATTTTACGTGTTTCGTAAAATGAAACAAAAACCTCTGCTGTTTTTCTACTCGAATTTCTACATTATCTATACTTACAGTGTAGTTAATGTCAAATAATAAATCAAATAAGTAATTCTGATTTTTTTCAGAATTTTTGACGCAAATTTTAAAAATGTTTACGTCATATTTAAAATTTGAGCAGTGCTGCCACTACAAAATTTGAGGAAAAAAAATCGCGTCCGAGATACGGCGTTCTCGAAGCCGCGGCTGAAATACGGTGATCTTCCAGTCAGCCGTCGATATAAAGTATGCGAAAGAGAGAGGGCATGTAGACGCGAGCGAGTGAGAGAGAGAGAGAGCGAGAGAGAGAGAACACGTGCCAGTAGAGAGAGAAGAAAGCACGCGCAGAGTGGGGATGTCTCCGCTGAGCCGCCGTATGCGTGCGAGAGAGAAAGCAAGAGACCGCAGGGTGGGGATGTCTCCGCTGAGTCGCCGTATGCGTGCGAGAGAGAAGGCAAGAGACGGCAGGGTGGGGATAGCCAGACATAACGGCGCCGTAACGCATTCCAACCAATTCACTCCGTCCCATAATAAGTTATCACTTCAAAAAGCAAGCAAAAAAATGCATTTTTGCCCGCTTTTTAAAACATTTGTCAAATTGATTAAAACATGTGTGTGTGTGTTTTGTTATGTGGCGTAGGCCGAGCAAGCTCTGCACAAGTGGCCCTTTGAGACCGGATCCTAACAGATACTATCGTTGAACAATACTTCCGTGAAGCCTTTTAACTAACTTTTTATGGCTTCTTCATTGAAGTTTGACATTTCTGTAGATCCCCCATCCATCAAGGGGATGAGGAGTTCAGGATCAAACTTGTCTTCTTTATTCTGCATCGTCCTGCTGTCTTTTTTATTCTCTATCGTTCAGCCGTCTGCTTCCTGCAGCATCGTCTGGTCGTCTACTTCGAGCAGCATCGACCGGTCCTCCTCTGGACAGACTCAACTCCGACACCTACGTTCTGAGGTGCATCGGTCTGAGAAGTACTTAGAGGAACTCAACCCTAGCTCCTACGTTCCTCTGCATCTGGCAGGAGAGTGAGAGCTCAACTCTGTGACCAACGTTCCTCTGCATTAGTCCAAGGAGCGTTTCGTATCTATTACCTAGTGTCTTCAACTAGCAACAGTTTTACTCAGCTGTTTCGCCTTGTCCTTTTCTTCTATTCTCTTCGTTATTTCTAACCTTCTTGAGAATCGTCCTTACGTAGTTGTTTACAGTGCACCAGCCATCCTTCGACGCTAGCATAGCTGTCATCATTGTCACTCGAGTTCTTCTCGTTCCATTTCGTATCGCGAAGAGTCACAGAAGACATGCTCCGCTTTTTCGTTTGCTTCCAAACATACTGGGCAATTTAAATTGTCCTTTATCTTGAAGCGGTGTAGGTATGCTCAAAAGCACCCATGTCCACTCAAAAACTGTGTAAGGTAGAAATTCACTTCCCCGGGTCGACTATTGGTTAAGCCAACAATACGTGGTATGAGACGGTGCGTCCATGTCCCCTTTCCACTGGTGTCCTATCGTCTTTGCCACTTAGCTAGAGTTTGTTCCTTCGCGGATTTCCAAACTTCCTTTTGAGTATTGTCACCATGCCGGCTTTCTTCGTATATATGTAAGACCAACTCAAGGAAATTCACTGGAGTGGAGTTTTGGGTTAGAAATCAACACTTGTATGATGTAGTATAAACAACTGTAATATTAACAATATGTACAAATTAGTAAAGGCTAAGAATATTGCAGTAAACGTATAAACTTAAGACTAACCTGAATCTATACAATTGCCGATAGCAAACCTTTTAGTACAGTTTCAATAACCTCGCTTATAACGATCCTAACCGCTCGGAGTCTTCTTACATACTGGTTCTCACTCACATGTCAACAAGTGACAAAGCCAAGCTTGGTAACCTACAAGCTTACATCCCCGCATTCAATGACCGAAGGTGCACTCCATCGGAGTAAGGAACAAGCTTACTAGCATGAAAAATATTTGGTCATTTTTTCTAAATCTACTATCTAACAAAAACATTACATCAGGAATTTTTTCTCTGATTTTAAAAGTACCTACTCTAATTGGATCTAGTTTATCTTTATTTAATTTATTAGCGCTTTGTACATAAACTAAATCACCTACCTTATAATCTATCTGTTTTACATTCTTATCATAATATTCTTTATTTTGATTGTGAATTTCTTTTGATTTCCTAAAAGCAATTTTTCTACATTCTTCCAAATTTGTCAAATTGTTGTCATTTAATTCATCGGGTAAGAATGAGCTGTCAGCAAATAATTAGAAATAAATCTAGTTGAACTGTGAATTGTATTATTATAATCCTTTACGCATTCCTCTGCTACCTGAGGCCATGATTTATTTCTATTTTCGTAAATTTTACATTTTACAAGTTGAGATAAAGGTGCTTTAAAACAACCTATTCTTGATTTATTTTTAATGCAAGTTTCACAAGATCTACAAGTTAATCTGATGTGCTTATATATATTTTTAAAATTAAATGTTTTGTGCCTATATGACCCTGATCAACATGTACATCTCTGATAAGAGATTTTCCAAATTTTTCAGTAATCCATATTTTCTCTCTATCATTTAAAATTTTATAAATTATATCATCTTTAATAATGCATTTTTCATCAACTTTTAACAATTTTTGATTTTCTTTGATATCGTTTAGTTTCAATATATTTGAAGATTTGATCGTAGAATCATTATCGGTATCCTCGTGTGATTCCAAAACCGGATTTCTAGACAAACAATCAACTTCAATATTATCTTTACCAGGATTATATACAATTTCAAAATTAAATTGTGAGATGTAATTCAAAATCTGCAATAGTTCCACATTGCAGTTCCACAATCATTACTTTTTTTTATATTACATTTTTCTGATGGTCTATGGTCCGAAAATACAATAAACTTTTTCCCTATCAAATGGAATTGCCAATATAAAATGGCCTCTTTAATAGCTAAGCATTCTATAAAAATAGCTTTCTTCTTTTTTTGAGCCTCTGTCAACTTTCTAGAAAAGAAAAACACCGACTATAAAGAATTATCTTCTTGTGGCTGCTTCAATATTGCTCCAACTCCTTCAACACTTGCATCAGTAAAGATGAATATTGGTGCCTCTGGATCAAAAAAAGGCAGGCGATGTACATAAATAATCTTTTGTCGAGTTAAAACTATTCTTACACTCTTCAGACCATTCGAATAACACATTTTTCCTCAACAAATTTCTCAAAGGATCCAGTAAAGCAGCATGATTTGGTATAAACTCTAAATAAAAATTAGTCTTATCTAAGAACTGTCTAACTTGTTTTTTTGTTCTAGGTGTAGGAAACTTCTTGATAGCCACTAAATTATCATTCAGTGGTTTAATTATATTGTTTCCAATTTCGAGACCCAAATACGTTATCTTTTCCTGAGAAAATTAACATTTATTTTTATTTAATTTAAATCCTTGTTCATATATTGTTTGCAGAACTCGCTCTACATGCTCTTCATAATTCTTAGAAAACACCAATATATCGCCTATATAATTTACTGTAAAAAAATCTAGTTTATATTTTCTTATCACACCTGCTAAAACTCTTTGAAAAATAGCAGGAGCAGTTTTCAAACCAAAAGGCAAACAGTTCTACTGCCAGTGTCCATGATGAGTCACAAAATCCTTTTTACGTATCGGAATTGACCAAAACGCCGAATTTATATACAGTTTTGAAAAAAACTTACAGTTTCTGACACGTACAATAAGATCATCTATCTTTGGAAAAGATTGACTTTCTGGAACTACTATTTTGTTCAACCCTGTAAGATCAACGCACAAGCGTGATTTTTTTCCTTCATCTTTCTTGAAAACCATGGTTAGAGGAGCTGCAAAAGAACTGCTTGACTCCTCTATTAAGCCCGCTTTTAACAACTCACTCACTTGTTTCTCAATTTCTAGTTTGTCTTCAAAAGAGCATTTATACGGTTTCATTGAAATATATCTATTTTCTGTCAGTTTCACTGTGGCTTCGTAATATTTTACTGTTCCTATATCAAACTTTGACTTAGCAAAAATTATCTCATATTTTTTTTATAATATTCTCCATTTTATTAGTATTTAATTCACTAATATTATTTTGCTTATCAAAATTTGTTTTTTCTTATTTCTGTGATATAATCAAATTTTCATTTTGACAAAGCTTGAATTTTTTTTATTAAGTCTAATCCTAATAGAAATTCACAATCGATTACACCTTCTTTAACAATGAAAAACTGAAAATCCTCTTCTAAATTACAAATTCTAATCCTCAATATTACAACGCCTTCCGTTTTCGCCATTCCAGCTAAACCCTTAATATTATCTCTCCCACTTGTTATTTGTTTAATATTTCTTTTATCATTCAAAAATGCACTACTAACCAAAGAAATATTGGAACCAGAATCATATAGACCTTTACTTTAATTAGTGGGAGAACTATTCGTTTTTGCCTCTCATGACTTGCTACTAATTCCTGTATTTCATTATTTGTAACCTTAATGTTTTCATTTTTTAATTGTTTAATTTTCCTATCTTTATTGCGGCATACACTTTTTAAATGAAATCTATTTTTAAAACCTAAATTATCACAAATACTACATGGTCTTTTTTCACTTCCAATTCTCTTATTTAAATTATCATTTTTCGAGTCGTTGATTTTACCTAATTGTTTTAATTTTGCCATTAAATTTTCTATATTTATAATAGCTTTCCTATCTAACTTATTTTGGATAAAATTTGGTAAGCTAATCACAATCATGTTTATCTATGTGTTTATAGACAATGAAACGGTCACGACTCTTCTCGGTCCTGCGAATGATTTTATTATAGAAAAGTAGTGAACATTTACTTAATCTGTGTCGTAATTTTGACGACAGATTCTAAATAAATTTTATTTATTATTTTTTATAATAATTTGATAATTATAGTTGTTCAGGTCCGGGATACCAGGTAAAGGGATATATACTAAAGTAATTGTTAACTTTTCTTCTGGTTAATAAACAAAATGTATTTAACTGAGTGAATTATAAAACATGAATTGCAGTGCTACTTTTGGATTGCGATTGAACATTAGGTTTTTATCTATTTGTTTGATTATTGTTTGATACGCTTGAGTATACAGTATCAATATTATCTGATTATAAAACTTAAAATTATAGACATACGATATATCTGTCCAGGACTGTGCAGAGAAAGTGTCAATATATGCATTATTCCATGCTTCCCAATTTAACAAAGAGTTTTGCTTTACAAATACATTATACCAATCTAATGCAGATTTCTCTAAAAATAATCTTAATACTTCAGCATATTTATTTTGGGCAATTCCCACTCTATCACACTCCTGCACAAATAACCTTATCCAAACACTCGCATTTATATTTTCACCGTTAAACTTTTCAATCACTATATCCTTTACTAGAGAACTTGTTTTCCTTTCAGATGCTATAGTTGGCTCTCTGTTTACATTTGATTCTCGAATTGTAGTAATCTCTTTCAAATATTCGTCGTATAACACAACATTACCTTCTGTATCCAAATAAATATTCTTAAGTTCGTCAGGTAAAGTCAACACCACATTTCGAAATTTATTGCAAACTTTCAAACTCTTGACATTTTTAACAATTGAATTTTCGTAAAGCTGTTTATGTTGATCATTAGTCTGCTTATCTACTGGAAACAAAAAACTTTCCTCTTGACCAAGCAGCTGAATTCTCTTCATTTTAACTACAGTACTTTTGGAATCTGTGCCAGCCTCCGATACAAAAAAAACTTTGCTTTAATCTCCATTGTATAGATTTGTAAGACCAACTCAAGGAAATTCACTGGAGTGGAGTTTAGGGTTAGAAATCAACACTTGTATGATGTAGTATAAACAACTGTAATATTAACAATATGTACAAATTGGTAAAGGCTAAAAATATTACAGTAAACATATAAACTTAAGACTAACCTGAATCTATACAATTGCCGATAGCAAACCTTTTAGTACAGTTTCAATAACCTCGCTTATAACGATCCTAACGGCTCGGAGTCTTATTACATACTGGTTCTCACTCACATGTCAACAAGTGACAAAGCCAAGCTTGGTAACCTACAAGCTTACATATATTCTTTCGTTTTGTTGCTAGAAAGTCAATAAGCGGCATACTTACGATAACGAACACTGCATCTTCTAATACTTCGGTAGGCAGAAGTGACCCGCAATGCACTTTTTCTATAAACTGTTAACAGCTTTTGTGCATAGGACTTCACCAACATAGCGTACGCCCATATTGGGGCACCGTATAACATAATTGATGTAGTTCCACTGGCTAGAAGTAACCTTCGACCCTGCGTTGGTCTACCCACATTTGGCATTAGTCGCGATAGTACAGCATCGACTTTTGCTGCCTTATTGCTCACCCTCTCGAGATGCTGCTTTAATGTTAGTCTGGCGTCCATGGTGATTTTCAGGTACTTAATAGTCGGCTGAGAGTCTACTTCGTGTCTGTCCACTGTCAGTGTTATTGTATTTATTTTCTACCTACGAGATATGGGGATAGCCTCTGTTTAATGGCTAGCAAACTCAAGTCTAGTCTGCTTTAGCCAATCGTGGATTATAGCTACTACCTCGCTAGCGATTTCCTTCACCTCTTCCTTTTGTTTTACTACTACCACTACGGCAATGTCTTCTGCAAAATTACAACCGTTGCCCCTTCGGGTAGCTCTAGCCTAAGTACTCCATCGAACATGATGTTACAGAATAATGGGCCAAGCACTGATCCTTGCGGGACCCCTCCGGTTACTTGATAGGTTTTCGTGCCGGTCTTTGTGTCATACAAAAGGATTCTGTTTTACAGGTAATTAGACACAATCCTACTTATACATAGGGGTATCTTTTTTTCCGTAGTGCTTCGTGTATCTTGCCCCAGCTGGCTGAGTTAAACATGTTTTCAACATCCAGTGTAACAACAGCACAGTACTTCTTGGCTCCTTCTTTCCATCTCTTCTCTTCTATTGCAGTTCTGGTGGTGTTGACTACTAAGCTTACATCGTCAAGAGTGGAGCATTTTTTCCTGAAGCCGTATTGAGGAAGCTTCTCCAGGTAGCTTATCTCATTTTGGTAGTAGTACCAGGCATTGCTTTTTCCAGTTCTAAGGAAACGTCCCTTCTTCGAAACATGAATTGTACAGGTCTACAAAGACATCAGAGCATGCCTGTATAGCTTGTTTCAATGCAATATTGGGTATGTCATTCAGGCCTGGAGCCTTGTTGTTCCCAATTCTTTTGCATGCTGCCAGTGATTCCTCTGTGGTAGTTATTTGAATGATTTCGTCATTTGCCTCCGCTTCCGGGATAGCTGTTACTTCCAGTTGAAGGGGAAACAGCGTGGTCAAAATACGGTCCAGCAATTCCGGGCTCTCAGGAGGGGAAATATAACCTCCCTTTATCTTCTTCATTACTACTTATTACGGTCACCCTCAGGGATCATGATCAACCTCGTCTTATAACTCTTTAAGGTACCGTCGTTTATTTTCTCAGATTTTGTTCTTGAGCATCTGTTTAGCATCCTTCATTACTTTGTTTCGGGCTTTAACTAGTTCATGAACTCGACCAGAGTTGTAGTATTTTTTCCGGGCCCGCTGTTTCCGTCTTCTGGTTTGATAACACTCGCTGCGAGCAGCGTCAATTTCTTTATTCTATCAGTATAGGGAGTCCTCCTCGGCATCGTTGCGTCACAGGCTCTGGTAATATTTTCTATTACCTGCTTGACCTCATCATTCTCAGATCCAACCAGCTGCATTTCTATTAGAGCTAGCAAAAATGTCTCCTTATCATAATCCTTCATTTTCCAAACGACTCTTTTTGTCGTTGCCCTTTCGTTGGATCTCTGTTTTGATATTCTTATCTATATTGTTATCGCTTGGTGGTCACTATTCGTGTATTGATCGTTCACCGTCCACGATCTAACTAAGCCAATGAGGCAGCTGCTAACAAACGTGAGATCTAGGATGGACCCGGCGTCTCCTCTTAGAAATGCGTAAGAACATACCTGGTTAACTAAGACCAAGTCAATGAGAGCGAATGCATGTAATAGCGCTCGTCCGCTTTCGTTCGTTCTTTGGCCGACCCACTCTACTACCTAGGCGTTAAAATCGCCTGCTATCAGTACCGGTTTTCTTCCTACAGCATCCTGTACTAGCCGGTCCAACAGTTGTCTAAATTGTAGCGCTGCGTTAGGAGAAGCATAGCAGCTGGAAATGTGTACGCCTGTGACCTTAAAGCGTACAAATCCTTCATTACGTCTTGTCATTTTTTTCTGCGTCTCCGAATGCCCATATCGCCGCTTTACCAGTACTATCCTTATCCTACGATAGTTTGTCCAGGTCTCTATACTGTTTACAGACGATGGCTATGTCGATATCTGTCTCACGAACATACTGGCTTAGTAGGTCCTGTGCAGTCGCGCAGTGATTCATATTTAACTGCACTTCTTTCATTTTCTTCGTCTGTCAGTGGCTTCTACTGCAGCTCGGTAAACTGGATATGGCCAAAACCTAGACATTTATAACACCTAAGCAACTCGTTTTTGCGGTTAGCGACCCGAATACTACAGTTGACCCATCCTGTTCTGATCTTCTGTAGCTTAGTGATCTTAGCCGCTATCTGAGCTGGTACCCGTATCATTGCAATCTGCGTGTCACCGTACATCTTTCGCAGAGATCTTATCGTGAAGTATATTACGATGTTCTCTCCGTCAATTTTCTTCTGTACACTAAGAAAAAAACAAAGTAAGGGTTACCGGAGAGTTCGGTAGCCACTACCGGAGTTTCTCAAGTAAGCATTGTCAAGTAGCCCTAAGCTTAACACAAATGGCAAGCGCGCATAAAGCATTGCGTAGAAGAGCTGGCCCAGGTATGAAAGGAGCTCTACGATCAGCAGCGAGTCACTTTTTCTCTAGTCGTCTCATTGGCTCTTACTACAGAACGCACTTGGTTTGCTATACGACTTATTGTTAGCCAAGTACACCCAACTACCTGTGCATTTAGTATGTGTGTGATGCACGCTATCAGACTAAGAGAAAATTAATATAATAAATAATTCAAATGAGTATACCTTGTAAAATCTCTACCACTCCTCTCCCTACTTGGGGTAATCTCTAGTAATACAGGCCATTAGAATCCTATAATAAACTAGGGGAACCCTATAACCGTCTTACCACAGGAAGGCACCCTGATACACTTCACTATTTGTGCGGGCTGTAAGGGCTATAAAAGGGAATATTCCAACCCCGTTGATGGTCTCGTAGATGAAATCCCAAATCAACGCAACCCACGACACGTTGATAATGGATATAAAACCGACTACTTGTGCATTCACCGCCTTTTCGCACAACTCGTATTTAATAATCTCACACGGCGTCGCAATTTCGATCAGGAAGCAGTCTTATTTCTGCTCTACCCTTCGGCCGGCTGAGGAGACCTCAACGCGCCGATTAGCATTCCCCTATCCGCCACCTAGGCGACGCGTGTTTGTGTGTTTCCTTTATGGAGAGAGAGGATAAAGGCAAATCCTTGTAAATGTTAATACGTTGTAACGGTCGTGATTTGTGTGCGCTGCAAGCGACGCGCGCACAAGTAATTTCGCGACGAAATACTCAGACATCGCTCACCATGTTTATATTTTTTTTTGTATAGTACATTATAATCTTAAAGACAATAAGTCTTTTGAGATTCAATTGTACTATAAAATTTTTGTCACATTAGAATATTTCAAGGACATTGCGCCATTGAAGAAAATTCTAAATAAGGAGAGTAAGTATAACAGTAATACATCTGTTTAAGTGAAAGACCTAAAATACAATTCAAACATAAAATTTCCTTTCAGCTATATTAGTCTTGGCTACAATACGTTAGCCAAGTATAGAAATACTAATATCAAACAAATTGAATTTCATATTAAGAAGAGATTCAAATACCACGACATCCTGGACCATTAAAAAATATATTTAAATATACCTCAGTCGAAGCGTTTCATTGGCGATCCTGCTCGGATGTCTGGTTGTAAATTTTGAATTAATTCTAGAAATTTATCTTACGTCACGTAAAAGAATCTAACATTAAAATAACAATCGGAAATCCTTTGTACGTATTTAATTTAATTAAATATTAAAAAATTAAAAAAGTTACAGATGCAATATACGATGAAGATAAAAATTTTACTGCTACTGAATTTAATATCGAAACATCGAAAAATGATCTCATAGATCGAATTAATAAACTTACTAATGATTTGACAAAATTACAAAGAAATTCTAGTCATTTTACTTTACCTATAGGAGAAAACACACTACTACTTTTAAAATCTCTGAAATTAAAATCTCCATTTTTTAATGCCCAGTACACGATCCGACGTGTAACTTTACACTATATTTCAAAAATTCTGCCTATACAGCGAGCGCACGGAATGTTTCTCACCACCATTCTCACCTCGTACGAAGCCAGCAACTACGCAGTAAACAACGCAGCGACGGCGGGCTGCCGATTAGCATGTGTGCCTGCGCGTCCCCCTTCTCTCTCCAGCACCAGCAGCAGCGCGTTGCGTAATTCTATGTATATGTAAGTGTAAGCGAGCGACGGCGAGTCGCGCGGATCGGAGTGTGTTTGTATGAGTGATAAATGTAAATATGAATGAATGATAGTATGATTGTGTGAATGCGCGAATAATTTCGGCGGCTAAATCAGCGCTCGCTTAGCGCTCTATAAAAGGCCATGCGAGGCCTGTGTTTGTTCATACGAGCAGCACATTTAAGCGCTCTAGTCAACACTGGCAGCATATTTAAGCGCCTTAGTACACACTCTTAAATCTATTGCAAAATTAAGCTTAGAAATTAATATTCATAAAATTCGAGCAGCACATTTAAGCGCTCTAATATATATTCTATAGTAAATATTAAGAATAGAATTTAATAATATCTGAGAATAACATAACAAAAGTCTTCATATAAATACAAACAAAATTGTAATTAAATTTCATTTAAAGAGAATAATAGCAAAATTAGGCATTATTCTTATGTTTAATTATTTCTGTTAAAATACACAATATTTTAATTATAAACAAGAGTTTATAATTATTGCGTTGCATATCCATTACCTACAATCCCGGACCTACTATTATTATTTTTACTTATTTCAAATAAAATCAATTTTCTTTTTATATTATTCGTTAAATAATAATCTAAAGTAAAATCAATTTTCTTCAAATCTGAATTCGGACCCACGGTTCAGATTTGCAAATGTTTATTACTTTTTCTGATAAATATTAGACTTATTATTTCTTTTATTAAAATACTAAAAAGCATCAAGGACCAGTAAGAAGAAGTGATGAGCAATTCAAGCAGACTCTATAGATAAACCTATGAGATATTTAAGAGAACTGTAAAAATACATTCACGTTATGAACATTGATCGTAATGAAATGATCCTAATGATCGCAAAAAATCTAGAAAATTCTGCATCTTCTTGGTATGACATTGCACAGCAATCAATAAAATCAATCAAAGATTTTGAAACTAAATTTAAAACGCGTTCTTGGAACTCTGACATTCAGGTCAAGTAAGCGCGTAAAGTTGAATATATTCATTATAATTCTTCATCAAAATATAGCCGTCTTGAATACGCAACTTACGTGTAGGGTTTTGCACAAGATCTCGAAAGAAACTTTACGGAAACCGAAGTTGTACGTAAATTTCAAATCATTTTAATTGGGACATATGATATACTGTCAGATCAAAAGATATAATATCACAAGAAATGTCCTTTGAATTGTTAGCATTTAAAGATAATGTCATGGACCAAAGAAAATTCCGCTAAAAAATCAAGTAATACGATTTTAACGAATACCGGAAATGAAGCTAACAAACTAAATACTAATAAACAGTATCAAAATAAATCGAATTTCCAAAAAATGCCTTAAATGCAAACTTTGAATATGATTGAAACAACAAAATCTCCACAGATTGAAGATACTCAAAATAAAGACACGGGAACTCTACCTTAAGATAAAAACCCTAAAAAATCAACGGGCAGTTTTAATTTTAATTCATCTTTAGATAAATGTCTAGAAGACCATTGGTCTTTACTAAAAAACCAGTAGAAGTTGCTTCTTGCGCCTCGGATAAATTTTATTAGCGTTTGAACAATGTTGGAAAAGATCGTTATTTAATATTCATGAAACCATGAACCTTAGTATAAAACATTTATATAGTATTTCAAAAACAGTTAAATAACCATTATAAACATTATTGAACAAACAACATGTAATGTTTGCCCTAATTAAAAAAATGGTATCTAGACATGCTTTCGAAGCGATAAATACATTTTTACAAAATTTTTACAATAATAACAATTCTTACGGACGGAAAATCATCATTACTTCTAGTGACTTTATATGAACACTTCCTATATTACGCCATGGCAATCGAACAAAAATAATGTAGTTATGTGTAAAAAGAAGTCAATTATGGTTATCTTTTGTGACGAGATACGAGTCTCGCACATGTATATACGTGTGAAGGCAACAGCAATAAACACGGCATGCGCAACGAGCGCGCGCGTGCAACATTCGCAAGGCGAGTTCGCACGAGCGTGGAGCGCGGCAGCAGGCCAGCGACTCAGCGATGACGTGCCAGGTGGCGCGAGTAGCGTACGCCGTGCGCCGTTAACGCACCTATACATATCCACGCCGCGCACCTTTATAAGGCGGATCGCGCGGCACGATAAGCAGTTCCACTCGAGCTCCACTCCAGGTAGCATCATGCGCACACGAGATAGATCTGCGCCGACGAAATTGTGTCGTGAGCACACGTGACGATTTGGTAAACGAAGCGAAACCCGAAACTCCACATCCCGAAACTCCGAATTGCCGTCGTGAGCACACGAGGCGATCCGGAACACCCGAGCGACATCGAGCCTCGTCTATGTGAGCACACGTGACGATACCCGGTGCCACCATAAAAATCCTAACCAACAAAGCCAGCCTTACGCCGACATCTCACGACTCGCTTTATCTCTGTGCGGACACAGGATAAAGATAGGAACGAGACTAGCGACAAAGATTTGTGAAGCCGTACCCACACGACTCCACAAATCCGAGGAATAACCTCAAAACCCCGTTGCACTACCCCGGCCGTTACTCTGCGCCCACAGAGCGGTCGAGAGCGTTGTTACGCGACAAATTCGGATCGGTGTAGCCGTGCGCACACGACTCCACCGTACCGAATGAATGTTAGAAGAATTCTATTAGAATTTATTTGTAATAATGATTCGATTATAGAAATTTTCCGACATAAAATTAATCTAAATGATTTATTGTTGAAAAATAAAGTGGTCTTATCACCTTTACATTCTTATATATGAAAAATTACGAAAATATAGTTGAAAAAATTGATGGAAACAGTTTTGTATTTTATATTGATGATAGAATTAAAATTGAAAATGATGACAATTTGATGGACTCAATGCCAACTGAATTTCTAAATTCGATGACACCAAATGGATTACCACTACATATTTTGGTAAAATCGTCTTATTTCCACGACTTGATCCATTACTAAAAGATTCTGCATGTGATCCTGCATACATGACTGTATGATATCATGCATCAGCTACTGCATGGACATCTGCAGAAAAAACTGAGATATTGCATCATATACGGTATATGAATATGCAGGTTGCTGTGCATGCTATTATGGTGGAATATCTGTACAAAATTCGCGAAATTCGTGCATAAGTTACTGCACTTTTCTGTGCATACATGTGTGCATAACATATTGTATGAACTTGCTGGTTCGAAGAACATATTTGTACATGAGATTCTCCATGCAAACATGCTTTATCGAATATTGTATAAAAAAGGTATTATACATTAGATCATCATATTAAGGCTATATTATGTACGTACATTTGAATGCAAACACACAATACCTGCAATAAATTCTGTTAAAATTTTTGCATGATTTCTGTATGGGTTCTGCAGTGCATGTTGCAGTTTCTTTTTTTATATTTTCTGAAGGATTTCTTCATAAGGGGACAGATCCGTGTTGACGCTGATGAAATGTCTAAGACAATCGTTACCGCCGTACAAAGACTGGAAAGAGCAAGCGACATACCTAGAATAAACATATTATTACGTTCGTGACTATTTTATAAAAAGTAGTCCAGATGTAACAATGACTTACAGGATCCCATCAACGTCTTCTAACTTAACCCATCCCAGGCGTCAACTTACCGAGCGGCGCTTACAGATGCTAACTCCAATCATCACTTACAGGAATAAAAGACTAATCTCTTTCCTGAATTCAAGCTTTAAGCGGTTGAATTTAATCGATCATATTTAATTCATCCCTCGGACATGAGTGGGGAGTTTGCATGCCATCTAACCTCTCCTCAAAAGTCCCTACTCCGGTATTCACCTTCACGCTCACGGGAAAACCATGGCTCAAAAGAACTGTAAGCAGAGAAGTTTTCATAAGTCTGTTTGATTTGGTCACATTCAGGTTGATGCGTCTCAATGAGGTTAAGAGTCTTAATCAAGATCTTTCGTCGTTGTTGGTACGTGTCATCACAGGATCATTCTTATCCAGCCTCCTCCATCGAACGGCAAAGATGTGAGCGATGACATAAGAAAGTCAGACATTCCACTCAATGAACCTTTCGAACCGTATCTTAGAAGTCTGAAACAAAACGAACTCAACAACTGCAGTATCACATTTTCAATTGACATTTCCAAAATGTCCAGAAAATAACCTAAATTTGATTCTTTAATCTTTCTAAGTGTACCTGTACTTTTACTCCGTTTCAGAATAGTGTTATCAACAGCGGCTTTCGTTGTTAACACACTCTCATTCCTAACTGTGTTCCCAAATGGTAATTCTAAAGCTGACTTTAAACTATCACTATAAAATGTCAACAACAACAGCATTCGTCATTGATATTTTCAAATTATCTCACGCCTGTCGAGGAATGGGGCACGGTATTATACCCGAAGGCGATGTCGCTCAATCGCTCGTCCCATGCGTTATGGTTCTCCTCGATGAGCTCGCGCACCATGTTGTTTAGTTCATTGGGTGCAATTCACCCTCTTCACTGGGTTCGCCTTGGGGGTGATAAGGTGGCGTCAACTCAAGTCGCACGCCTTGTTCTCTGATGTATTGATCAATGGCCTTATTTTTTAATTCTGTGCCATTGTACGACAGGAATACCTCTGGTGCACCGTACCGCAAGAAGACTATAACGCACTCTATCCAGCGGGTGAACATTTCTTCGAATATGAGAATTTATTGGTTTCCTCGAGCGGTCTTTAGTTTCGGTCCCGCTATGATCTGTCATGGCCGAGTAATTACTCGTTTTCCCATCAGGCCGCCTGGCGAGCGCTGCTCGACTTTGCATTGCTGACAAACGAAGCATCGTCGAACATACTCAGCTACGTCAGTGTACATACCGGGCCAGTAATAGTACATTGTGACGCGCGCACAAGTTTTCTCACGCTCCTGGTGACCGGCTGATGGCTCGTCGTGACACTTTCGCAAGATCTCTGCTCGCTTTTCTTTTGGTACGACGATTTTCCATTCCATATCGTCATTCATAGACACTGACGATTTCTCATCTAGGCAGAAGTAGTACAGCTTAACTTTCCAGAAGTCGATGCAAAAACAAAATTGCCCGTTTGCTTTGCGCACCATCACTACCAGCCTTGACCAAGCACTGTCAGAAGGTTCAATGATTCCCGCAGCAAGCAACTCTCGTACTTGTTGATACATCTGCTCCTCTATTTTTGGCGACACGGGATAATACTTCTGTTTTATCGGCCTGACCGATCAAACGTCTATCCCATGCTCAATCGATCATATGGTTAGATTTAGGCAGAATGCTGTAATCTGCGCATGCTCGTCGTCTCTGACTTACGCAAGTCCAACCGCGGCGATATCTATCGCCCCTGCTGTAGCTATTGTAGCCACCTGAAGTTGGACAATCTTTCGCTCCTTCTTCAGATACCGGACGTTTACATTTGGATCGTGGACTGCGCCGAACAGGCGTCCGAAATTCGTCCCAACTAGACATTCGTTGGTCGCTTCGCGCATGATCGCCACCGTTACGTCGCGTTGTACACCCGCGACGTCGAATGGCAAGTCCACAAATCCGACAATCGGCGACGTCTGACCATTGGCACACTGTGCTTGACGGCCATCGCGTTGTCGCAAAGGTCGACCCATCACGGTCACAGCGGCGCCTGGATCGTAGAGAGCTCTTACTCTGAACCCTCAAATGCCCACTTGTACCCACCAGCGCGATTCGTTTTCATTTGGCGATATCGTCGGCTGGCGAGACTCGCTGGACAACAGTGCGACCATGCGATCAAAATCGCCTGAGGTTTCGCGCGAGGTATCGGCTACGCCCTCCGTCACGTGCTTCTCCTCTTGGGAAGACTCCTCGCGCGACGGTTCAAGAGGAGCAGTAACCTCACCTACTCCTCCTTTTTGACGTTTCCCTTACCCAAGGCACATTCCCGGGCAATGTGATCTTATCCACGGCATTTGAAGTATTCTATTGGCTTCTTAGAATACTTCAAATGCCGTGGCTTCCTCTACTTTCTTTGGTCCGATTGACCAGAACTCTTGCCAGACTTCTGGCTTTTGCGCTTCGTACTAGGAGACTTACCTCTCTCTGCCCTAGGTCCAGAGCGTCCTCGCTTAGGGGCTGACTTCTTACTGCCTCCTCCAAAGTTGGTGTGCTTCGCCGGTTGCGCTATTGCTGCAAGCTTCGAGTCGAACAGCTTGCCTATGGCATCGACCAATGAGGGCAGGGTGTCGGTTTGCTCCGCAAACCCCATGGATGCCACGGGCGTTTCACCGCCAGTCTTTGTCGTTTCGCCCTTAAAAGCACATTCAGGGACGATCGCTACGCCGGGCTTCGGAGGTGCTCGATACGAGGCTTCGCATGCTAGAGTGGCCTTGACTTCGACTGCTGCCTTGAGCAACTGCTCTACGATGGAGAAATATTTCCACTGGAGCCCGCGTTTGAGACAAGGCAGCATATTTCCTCAGTTCAATAATATTCTTTAAAGACACCTTAACATATCAAAGAAAGGCAAGCAAAGAAAACAATAAATCAAAACCTTAATGAGTAGACCTAATTACCACACACTTCCTGAGTACTATAATTTTCTTTGAAAACAGGTTATAACATCAAAAGAATAAGAGCAAAGATAGAAATAAACTTATATTTAAAACTTTCATTTCACCTAACCCTATACTTTATAAGTTAATTAATTTATTTAAGCAACAAGTATGGACACTAAAGAAAGGCAGGCTTAGCGAGAAAGAAATCTGAAACTCAAATGATTAAACTAAATAGCCTTACTCCCTCAATGTAAAATACTTTTGCTTAAAATCACGTCGACATATCGAAGAAAGGCAAGCTCAGCGAGGAATGAATCAAAACCTAAATGAGTAAAGCTAATTACCCCACGCTTCCTGAGTACAATAAATTTCTTTAAAAACATCTGAACATATCAAAGAAAGGCAAGCAAAGCGAGGAATGAATCAAAACCTTAATGAGTAAAGATAATTGCCACACTCTTCCTAAGTACAATTATTCTCTTTGAAAACAGGTTATAACATCAAAAGAATAAGAGCAAAGATAGAAATAAACTTATATTTAAAACTTTCATCCCACCTAACTCTATAATTTATAAGTTAATTAATTTATTTTAACAAGA
The DNA here is from genome assembly GCA_024372645.1 of Trichomalopsis sarcophagae. Taxonomy (NCBI): domain Eukaryota; kingdom Metazoa; phylum Arthropoda; class Insecta; order Hymenoptera; family Pteromalidae; genus Trichomalopsis; species Trichomalopsis sarcophagae. The sequence continues at coordinate 109,504 of QLSS01000347.1, read as the reverse complement.
AGTATGCACACTAAAAAATGGCAAGCTTAGCAAAAAAGATATCTGAAATCCGAATGAATAAACTAAATAGCCTCTCGTTCTCCATGTACAATGGGTTTTTTTGAAATCATGTCAACATATCAAAAAAGGCAAGCAAAGCGAGGAATGAATCAAAACCTGAATGAGTAAAGCTAATTGTCCTTTTTGAACACTGCGTACAGGCGCCAACTGTTAAGCTACAGTTTTCCTTTTCTTCTCTTTTCTTTTGCTGTCTCCTAATAATTATTTTTATCATTATCTTGTTATAACACGTTGCTGCCATCAGGGGCTCAGAGGGCGAGGTTAGCTCTGGCCTAACAGGGACGTGCATACTTCGAACATAGCGTTGAGCGGTTTCTGTTAACGTTTTATATTAGTTTTGTTGGTAACATATCGATCTGTTGCAGAGGTAAACCAGCAGAGGACTAGGTTAACTTTGTCCTGGTTCTGCACTCTTTCGCTGTGTCGGCAATCAGCTTTCTGAGCTGCATTGACTCTCGGTTCTGAGTGTCAGCTGAAAATGGAATTCACTTTTGGGAATTCATGTGAGCGCATAGTTCTGGAGTATCGTCGAAGTGGCGACGGGTCTCGGGGCCTTTTTGGCTCCCTATGTATTCTGGAGGTTGCTCCCATCCTTCTAAAAACTTTGCCTTCTTGCCGCTTATGCATAAGCATCTTGTCCATGTGGGCTTTCAAAAATCGCGCTGATACGCGCTGTTACCCGAGATGTATCGCCGCAGGATAGTCAGATCTTTGAATGTCGAATTTATTGGTGTACTGGACTGCTATCGCATTTTACTAATATCAACCAGTATTGCAGCATTTCGATGAGTTTTACAATATTTTCATAGTTTTTATTGTTGTATTGTAAGTTTATTGTTATAGAATAAACAAGGGCGCACGGGTGAGGATTTTGTTTAAGTACCGATAAATGATACCGGAATTCTATATTTTTAATACAACGTGTTTTTTTTTTATTTTGTGCCTCAACTTGTCACAAGCTAAATGAAATTGTTTGAATGTTAGTAGATAGGCTATAGGCATACTGGCTCATGCGGATTCTGGCTCACCCCCTCCTCTCTCAGTGTGAGCCAGAATCCGAGCTGTGTATTTTAAATGGAGGGATTGTCGATCCCTCCCTTTCCTCCCCTAGCGACCGAGAATTCTTCCCCCTCTCAAAGTGAGCCAGTAACCGTAGTATGTATAAGTCCCAATCTTCCCTTCTCCGTGTCCCGAAAAAATTTAGTGGTGGGTTCATGCTCCTCCTCCTTCGCGCAGGTAGAGACGGTGACCCTCGCACAGGTGTTTTCGCACGGAATGTATGCGAGTAATGCGACATGTGTTTTTTCCTTTCGACTGCGATAAGTTAGTCCCCCGTCTGCGCGGACAGATTGCATAGGTACTATCCCTCACATTTCCAATACGATCCTCACGCAGATAAGGACGACGACCCGTGCACAGGTGGTTTCCTCTACTTTACGGAATGTATGCGAGAAATGCTCCTTATACAAACTTCGCGTAGATAATTCTGGGATACGTATACAAACTATCCCACGCAGATGTATACAGCTTCCAGCGACATGTGTTTTTCCTTTCGACTGCTACAAGTTAGTCCCCCATCTGCGCGGACAGATTGCATAGGTACTATCCTTCACATTTCCAATACGATCCTCACGCAGATATGTACGACGACCCGCGCACAGGTGTTTTCTGACTGAGAAACTCGAAGCTAGAAAATATTGACCGCCGACTATACATACAAATCCCACAGGTACTATCCCTTTCACTTTCCCAGAGACAATACTGCTGTTTAAAAATCATTTGCAGAGATATCTGATTGGGTTTTGTAGGGAACGCATACATCTTGCACCGATATACAGCAATTTTCTTAGAAGTCCTAAATAAATTCAAAGTGAGATTTTCTCCAAGATATTTTCTTGCGAGAAGAGGATAATCTCGCATTCTCACAGTCGAGATTCCAAAAAAAAGGGAGTGTACTAAAAGGAGGTGGACACTAGTTTTTCAAAATTGGTGAGGAAAATTTTTTCACGAATCGTAAGGCTTTTCACCCTCGTTAGATGTTAGGAGGTGTATTTTTTAAAAATTAGGAGAGAAAACTTTTACACCAATCACAGGACTTTAGAAAAAATGCTTTGGAAAGGGAAGCTGCTGTTTTCGCAATAAATAGCCCACCGTAGGTTACGGTTAGTCAGTACAATTTTCCGTTTCAAAATTTAACCTGCAGTAAAATGTCATCCAAGAGGACTCCAGGAAGCCGCCGCAGCAGCAGCAGCAGCAGCAGTAGGAATAGCATCAGAACGATGCAAGACAGGATTCGATGGCTAATTGCCAACGCTCCAACATTGCTTATGATGTTGGAGCATGTCTCCTGGGCCATGGAGGCAATCCATTCATGTGAGTAGAAAATTATTATAATTTTTTTTTTTATATTTAAAAATAAAATAATTTTTTAACAATTTTCATTTTTTAATTTACAGTGCCGTCACTGCCACCACTGGCTGCTATGCAGCAACTATACGAAGGCATCAGGCCAGGAAGCTCTTCGCCCATCCCTGCCCGCCGAGAGAGGCCAAGCGCTTCGCCCAACCCTGCCCGCCGAGAGAGGCCAAGCGCTTCACCCAACCCTGCCCGCCGAGAGAGGCCAAGCGCTTCAACCAGCACTGCCCGCCGAGAGAGGCCAACCGCTTCACCCAGCACTGCCCGCCGAGAGAGGGCAAGCGCTTCACCCAGCGCGCCGCCTTCAGCTGAGCCGAGTACTTCAACAAGTTCATTTCCCAGGCCCGGTCTTCCAGCGATCAAGAGGACAAGCTCCAGGAGATCGAGCGCCTCCTCGAACTCGATTTCCAGCTCGAGCTCCAGTAGCACCTCATCGAGTTGCGAGTCATGCAAGTAAGTGAGGAGCATCAAGGATTACAAAATACCAAAAAAAAGTTAAATTGATTTGCAAGTTATTTTTTTTTTAATTCTTTATAAATTTTTTTATATAATTATAATATTTAATATTAATAATTTTGTAATCTTTTAGCTGATTCAAAAACTGCGAAGCCATCAAGACGCGGGCTTCTTAGTTTGAAGAGACACAGCAGTAGCAGTGGCATGCAGCCCCCCATCACTCAACAGCAACAACAGCAGCAGCAACAACAGCAGCAGCAACAACAGCAGCAACAACAGCAGCAACAACAGTAGCAGCGACAACAGCAGCAGCCGCGGAAGCAACAACAGCAGCATCCGTGGCAGCAACAACAGCAGCAACAGCAGACGCAGCGACAACAGCAGCAACAACAGCAGCAACAACAGCAGCAGCAGCAACAACAAAGAAATGTTCCGCGTATTATCGATATGGAAATTGTAATCGACCCTATCGATGTAACAAAATTTAAAAAGAATCCAAAAAGTAAAATAATGTCAAAAATTTATTAATTTTTGTTTGTACTGATGTATGAAAATAGAATAAGATGTAAATAAATAAAAAATAATGTTGTATTCATTTTTCTTTCTTCATCCACTCTGTTCACCGTTATTTCATTGAAAAAAAAAATAATGACATTTTGTTTAATAATATAATAATAATTATTATTCTTTTATAAAAAAAACATATTATATATTGATAATATAGATTCCTCTTTCTTAAAAAAAAATCAGTGACGGGCTTTGATTTGAAACAATTTAATAGATGATTGCTCGCCCAGTACAAGAAATTAGAAACGTGAATTCTTGAATTTTATTATATAACCCACGAACACTTTAACTTAAAATTTCTTTTTTGGAAAAAATTAATTTGTACCATGATAACGAATGCGTAAAGCATACTAAGATTTCCTAGTGAAAATAGGTATGTAAACGCTAGGAATTTTTTAGAGCTAAGAAAGAATTTAAACATCTTATTTTTCTTTATTTTATTTTTATCTTATTTTTCTTTATTTCCAATATAAACATGTACATATATTATTTTTTTAGAAATATTATCTATTTCATCTCGACCAAATGTTGATTCTAAATAATTTAGCAGCCAAGCTCTTATTGATACAACATTGTGAATGGCGCACATAGGTTTTCTCCTAATGCAGAGAGCATGGTTAAAACAAAAGTAGTGGCTTTCACTTATTATTTCTTCAAGAGGTGGACATCCAAAGTCTTCAACATTTGAAATGGATCTGCAAAGTATCAGATAAAATTAAAGATAAGTATCAAAAAGTATGAAAAAAGTATCAAAACGATTCAAAATAATTAACTTACATGTTTGGCAAAATATTTTTCATCCATAGGGCTTTCTGTTGTCCCTTTATGAATATTTTTTCTACTCCTTGCGTGCAGATTTGCAAGATTCGATAAAGACGATGATATGGAATATCGCCAGAGTTCCACGCTATTCCATGATGATTCTTTTCCAACCATTGAGACATGCATTTTTCCTCTTCTGTCAGTTCTTCCCAAGCCATTGGAGGTTTGAAAAGATATGCGGTCGGTAAGGCAGTTTTCCTCAAATTAAGGAAACTTATTTCTTTGAAAATAAAAGTATCTTCTGCAATTCTCTGAAATCCTTGAATGTCGCAGATATAAGCATTTTCTTCTTTACATTGCAGGATATTATTTTTAAACAACAAATCGTAGTCACGTGTTCTTTCCATCATTTCAGCTTTGTAGACAGTTTAGCAAGAAGTGATCTCGCGAGGTTCCAGCATCCTCGTTTTATAATATGAAACTCCGCCTTTCACTCTTCCAGGAATGGATACTCAAAATCAAATGTATAGCCCTCATTTGTTGGGCTGAAAAGATGATTTTTGGTTGGTTCAAAAGGAAGAAAATTCATCCCTTCTCTAGAAAATTTTCCTCCTCTTGGTCTCATAATCTTTTAGGATTGGATGATGGAAAAATGCGTACCCCTTATTGGAAGAAAATTCATCCCTTCCCAAGAAAATCTTTCTCCTCTCTCCTCAGCAGCGAGATCTTCCACCTCTTCTTATGATGATTTCAGCTTTAAAAGAGAGAAATTTCTCTTAGACGAGCACAGTTCATCTGACGCAGTCTCAATTTTGTGCAAGATTACTAGTGACACTCTAGTGAAAAAACAGTAAAAATTGCTTCGATTGATCGTATCGAACGTCTTGTACAAGTACTTCGCGATACTGTACAAAATGTGGATCAAATGAGCGTCAATGATATTCATTATTGGTTAGATATGTGTAATTCTACTATTAATGAATTAAACGAAAAAATTTCTAAATCCAATCTCACGAGAGGAGAAAAACAGAAATGTCAAACTTGTTTGACGCATCTTTCGTGTGTGCAAGTAGAATTTGAGCATCGTCTTCATCGAGGAGGTAGTCTGCATGCTGAAGAAGCAGAAGCTAGAGTTGAGTGGCGTGATGTGCAATCAGCCTTTCGAAATCGAATCAGGACAGGTGTGGTTGTTAACATATAGCATGTGGACATATTGAGTTTTTTTAATGATGCACTGAAGCTCTTCAAAGATAATACACAAGCATGTTTAGAAGAATATAATGCGGTAAAAATCAATTTGGATTTTATTTCAGAATTTACAATGCAAAAAAAATGGTGAAGAAACGACAGATATTAAATATTTTACGAGTGAGAGTGCTACAGTATACATGTCAGCATATTTAGAGAAATGATTTACAGTCAATATTAACAGATGAAAAGATAGATCTCCTTCGAGAAAAAGGTGTATTTCCATATGCTTTTGTAAATGGATTGGATAAGTTGACGACTACAAAATTGCCAGAAAAGAATGATTTTTATAATAAGCTAACAGATTCTCATATTGCTGAAGAAGACTATAAGCATGCTGTCCAAGTTTGGAATAAGTTCAATATTAGTACGTTGGGAGAATATTCAGATCTTTATCTGAAAACCGATGTTTTACTATTGGCCGATGTTTTCAAGAGTTTTCGAGAAACATCTCTTAAAGCCTATGATTTATGTCCTGCTCACTTTTATACGACTCCTAGACTAACTTTTTCAGCAGCTTTAAAAATGACAAAGGTAGAATTGGAGCTTCTTACAGATATTGACATGCTAATGTTTATCGAGGTGGAATAAGTCAGTGTTGTAATCGATATGCCAAGGCAAATAATCCATATATGGGTTCTTCATACGATAAGGATCAAAAAACAAAGACTCTCTTATATTTTGATATCAACAATCTTTATGGATGGGCAATGGTACAGCCTTTACCAGTTGGAAAATTTGAATGGATCGATTATGAGACAAATCCAAATTTTTTCAATACACCGCCAGATTCTGATATAGGCTATTTTGCTGAAGTTGACTTGGAGTATCCTGAATAAATACATGATGATCATAGGGATTTACCTTTTGGCGCAGAACATCTTGCACCACCTGGTTCAAAGCAGAAGAAACTTCTCACGACTTTGAATGGCAAGAAAAGGTATGTCATTCATTATCGATCACTTAAGCAGGTCTTAGATAATGGACTTCGATTAAAAAAGGTGCATAGGATTTTGAGTTTTGAGCAGAGGGCGTGGCTCAAACCATATGTCGAATTTAACACAGAAAAGCGAAAGCAAGCAAAGAATGAGTTTGAAAAACTCTTCTACAAATTGTTAATTAATGCAGTCTATGGAAAGTGTATTGAACCAGAACGGAAACACGTAGATGCGCAATTAGTAAATAAATTTACAGGCAGATACGGAGCAGAAGCACGCATAGCTCTGCCAAATTTTCACAGTTGTGCAATCTTCGATGAAAATTTGGTTGCCATACAGCTGAAGAGGACAAGTATTACAATCAAAAAACCAATATACGTTGGTCTCTCAATTCTAGATTTGTCAAAAACATTAGTATATGATTTTCATTATTTATATATGAAAAAGCGAGTTGGAGAAAAATGCAAACTCCTGTATACGGACACTGATAGTTTAATATATGAAGTTGAGGATGTAGATATGTATCAAGTAATTAAAGAAGATGTACATAAATTTGATACTTCTGATTATGATGAAAATAATCAGTTTGGAATTCCACGTGTTAATAAAAAAGTTCCTGGATTGATGAAAGACGAATGCTGTGGCAAGATTATGACATAATTCATTGGTTTAAGAAGCAAAATGTACAGTATTTTGATTAATGGAGCCGCGACAGTGAAAAAAGCTAAAGGTATAAAATCTAGTGTTGTAAAGAAATCAATCACGTTGGAAGATTATCGAAAATGCCTTTAGGATCTTGTTATTATAAAACGTGAGCAGTGTAATATTCATTCAAAATTACACATTGTGCATACTGAAAAACAGGAAAAAATTGCTCTAAGTCCACACGATGATAAAAGATTCTTATTGCCTCCTAGTTCTGACACTTTGCCTTGGGGACATTACAGAATTATGGAAGAACAGATGGCGCAAGCTGCAATGCAAGTAGAGGGAGATGCGGTGGAGGGGATTGTGGCGGAGGAGAGGGGCAACAATGGCGAAGGACGAAAAAGAGAGGGAAAAAGTGAGTGGGGGCATGAAGCAACCAATGAGAATGCTTCGCGGGTGGGGATGATACTTTATGCTGATGGAGGGGAACCAATCAAGATTGAATATTCGACAAACAAAACAAAATTCATTCGACCAAAGAAACTCAAACCGTTAACACTGAAGAGCATTCAGTTTCTGAAAAGCCTAGGACTAAAAGTTCGTGGAAAAAATTCACGTGTATAATTCTTTGCTGCTTCCAGAAAAATGGACGAAATTCTAATCATTCAATCAGGTGTCGTCTTCGATGAGTCTATTGCTCATTACGAGGTACACGCCCATCAACCATACTCATCATTAAGCTTTGATAATAGTGATGAAATTCGTATTTCTATACAACATCAAGATCTATGCCTCTTACCATCGCGTAGTTCTATCCACGTATGTGGAAAATTGAAACTAAAAGCTGGTTTAACAGCACCAACTAAAACTAAATTCGTGAACAATGGCATTTGTCATCTGTTTGATGAAATTCGTTATGAAATTAATGCTGTGGAGATTGATAAAAGTAAAAATGTTGGTTTGAGCAGTCTCATGAAAGGATGGACTTCATTTAATACGAATCAGAATAACATGCTAGAAAACGTAGGCTGGCTTGGTGATGAAGAAGATACCAAAACGTTTGTCGATGAAAAGGAAAACTTTGACGTAGCGATTCCTCTGAGTATGATCTTGGGCTTTGCAGAAAACTATAAAAAAATTATAGTTAATATAAAGCATGAGCTCATTCTTACAAGATCGTGAAGCGACTTAAATGCAATAATCCAGAATGGAACTACATCATATGGCGTAACTACTTATGAAGATTGTGAAGTAAAAATAACAAAGATAGAATGGTTAATGCCATATGTTATTGCATCAGATAAACAAAAAATCTAGCTATTGAATTTCATTGGTAAGGATAACCCCATCTCTATGTGTTTTCGTTCTTGGGAGATATTTGAATATCCTCTTCTTCCAAGCACGAATAAACACGTCTGGACAGTGAAAACTTCAAATCAATTGGAGAAACCTTGTTTTGTAATTCTCGGACTACAAACAAAGAGAAAAGCTACAAGAACTGCAAATGCTAGTAGATTTGCTCATTGTGAGATAAGTAATGTAAAACTTTTCCTAAATTCACAATATTATCCATACAACAATATGAATCTCGACATATATAACAATCAGTATGCAATTCTCTATGATATGTATGCTAATTTTAAAAATCATACTATGGAAGAGATCCGCAACTGTTGCTGACAAAGCCTATGTTCATCAAGAATGAACCACTCATAGTTATTGACTGTTCACGACAAAACGAATCTCTCAAGAGCGCTCCTGTCGATGTACGTCTGGAGTTTGAGGATAAAAAAGATTTTCCTGCTCACACTTCAGCATACTGCCTAATCTTACACGATCGCGTCGTTCAGTACAATCCTATCAGTGGGAATGTCAAGAAGCTTGAAACGGTCATTACTTTTCTCGGTCCTGCGAATAATTTTATTATAGAAAATTAGTGAACATTTACTTAATCTGTGTCGTAATTTTGACAACAGATTCTAAATAAATTTTGTTTATTATTTTTTATAATGATTTGATAACTATAGTTGTTCAGGTCCGGGATACCAAGTAGTGAGGATTCCTTTGCAAATAAAAAGATTTTTGTTCTTTATAACAAAAAGTAAATATATTCAAATAAGTATGTTTTAGAATATTGCATAAATATTGCATATATTCTATATTATCACATAAATCAAATAAGTAACTCCGTTTTGATTTTTACAAAAATATATAGATATGCAGATACGCTTAAGCTTGCGTAATCTGATAGCTCGTGTTTGAAAATTTTATAAGTTGAATTAGATAACGAAATTTTTCTAAGTTAGTTTTTGACAAGAATTGGAAATTTTACAAGTATAGGACGGATACGCGTTATTATGCGATATCGTTGTCTATCTTGAAATTTTATAAGTATAGAAATATTTAAAAATATTCTGAGTGTTTAACTTCCAGGCATAAGTTGCTCAGGAGTTTTGACTAGGCGCTTAAATTGCGCTTCGGCTAGTGCTTTCCGACTGGCCGTGCAGGTCCTTATATAGGCCTGGGAGAGAGCGGGGATCGCGCCGCCTAAATTACTTTTACATTCATACATTCGCACTTACATTCACACCTATATACAAAATCGAATCATACAATTAACTATAATGTGCGCACGCTGCCCCGCTTCTCCTACTTTGCGCCGCAGCGCTCGCCGCTCGCTATATACATATATACATGCACGCTGTGCCACTTCTCCTACTCTTGCGCTGCTGCTTTCTGCTAATGCTCGTCGCTTGCTGACTTCACACTGTCAAACTTATGAAATTATTCTATCAGTCATGCAAACATTTGTAAGAAAAATAAAATGAATAAATAAATAAAAATTAAAAAAAATAAATAGTAGAGAACACTATAGGCATTCTGGTTCACATTGAGAGAGGAGGGGGTGAGCCAGAATCCGCATGAGCCAGTATGCCTATAGCCTATCTACTAATGTTTTTCGCGAAGTAAAGTAAAAATGAGTAAGTAGAAAACTTTGCAATTTCTGTGTGTTAATATTTGGAGATAAACATAAATCAAACTTGTCTGTAAGAATTATTTTTTTTGTAAGAGATGCTCTGAAAATTTGAGTGATTTTAAATATATTTAAAAATTTATGTTTAAAAATAATTCTACGGACAAATAGCAAGTAAAAATGTTAAAATTACTAAAAGTTTTAGTTTTGATCTGTAAGTTTTTATCTTAATCAATAATAACTGTTAATGTAAATTGTTTTATCAAAATAATATGAAAACTATAATATTCTGCTTATGCAATCGCTGGTGCTAGCCGCTACCAACAATCTATGATTTCGTGACCTCGTAGGCTGCAGTGCGAGCAGCTTAATGTTCTGCGTTTTATACTACGAACAATTGCATGCGGTAAGCGAGAAAATCTTTGCCATACAAATTTTTCCAAATTTCCTCCTGCGGCCGTATCATATTTATATTAAAGCTGCATTTTTCAGCGTCTGTTACGGCGTGTGCGCTCTTGATACTGGCAGCGCAATAGCTATTTTGTTTGGCTTGACTTGTATCTTGTACGAGTAACAAAATCTGTAAATAAACAAGACTGCGTAAGAGTCGCTGCGCTTGATCAGCTCGATGCGACACACGACTTTCAGAATTTTGCACGAGTGATACAAAAACTTGGCTTTTGCCTGGCCACGCACGTATATACGGCGCGCGTCTTTCACCAAGTTGCACAGATTACGACGCAAACTCTTGAAGGAGATATCTCCGTCGTGCCACTCTAAACCGTGTACATCGAGAGTGCAGTAATTATTCGTCTGCTGCATGTCCACGGGTAATTCGGTAAATCTGCACGGCGCGCGAATGATCCAATGACCAACTATGCGGCTCTGGAGCGATAAAACTCCGACTTCTTTGGGAATAAATTTTTTATTTATGTCCCGAAGGCCTTGAATATCGATCACGTAGTCCGTCATGATGCTGTTGCTGCTCGAGTACGTTAGGTGGTGGCTGTTTCGAGAGGGATACTAACTGCATACCGTCAGCGCGCTCGCCTTATGAAGCGCGAATCGAAAAAAAAATTTTTTTGTTTGAGGCGCTGCGATCGAGTGTGCGTGCGCATCAAGCGCTAAAATCCGTTATGATTTGGCGGTTAGAGTCGATTTCCAGAACGGTATCGTACTCTGCGTAAACGATACAGTTGATAGCAGTGAGAAGAGCCGTCTCAAATCTCACCTCTATGCGTATGCTACCCGAGCGCACGAGATTCCAATGTGTGGCACAGTGTGCCGATAAATCAGGAGTGAGATCGAAGGCCGTCAAAAAATTGCCTTTGTAATAGTTGTAGCGATTGATGCCAAAACCTTCGTTGAGAAAATGCACGCCTGTGCCCGTGTAAAGAGTTTGAAAAGCGTCAATGTAGAGTTTGTCGAGATCCGTGAAACGTGGCTGCAAAGGTTTGCTTGGAATTTGTACACCGTCGACGTAGAGAGAAATATAATTTATAGAGAAGTGTTGAAAATTAAAAGGGTTTAACGCGCGGTTTCCGTTGAATGCTTTGTTCTCCACAAAGCCCAAGATTATTCTCTTCGGCAGCTGACCGTGTATAACGTTGTCGATCGAATCGCCCAATATTCCCGAGTGAAGAGTAAACGACTTAACTTCGACTCTCGTTATGGGATATTTAGCCGTGGTTTTCGATAACGCTTGCGCATGAGCCAATAAAACTCCAGGACTGATTTTTACTCTGCAAACTATGAGTGTAGCTTCTTTGATGCTGAGCTCTTTGTTCACGATAATAGGTGCTGTGGCAGTGCTCACCGCATTAGCTGGTGAATCGAAACCGCCGCTCGTGTCGTCGTACCACAGACTCGCTGTAAGATGTGACTCTTTAGCAGCCGGAGCGTAGTTGAGAAGCGTCTCGATGTACGCTCTGTAAGGATAGGCGTTATTAGGCGGCGAAACAATTTTCTGATTGAAAAAAACGTCAATCTGATTGAACATGAAGCATAGTGTGAGCCAGATCAAAGTAATGCTCGCTACCTGCCGGCACGACGAATTCCAATGGTGCGTCGACATCGTCGCTAAGAGACGACACAGGCTTATAATGCAGAAAGCTGCTGATTTCAATTGACGTTTGAGTGGCTGGTAGCGTGAAAAGATCCAGCTCGCTGGACATGCATTCCGTCGAGTGAGAATGTAAAAATTCCATTTTTACCCCAAACTAAATACGCCTAGGACCAAAAATATCCGTAACACTTCTCAAACTCTGCTGCTGAGTACTTCTCTTTTTAGGCCTCTTCTTCGTTTTTCGCGTGACTCTCTTCTTCCGTCCTGACGTATGTTGTTTGCGTTTTTTGAGAGCCGATTGTACTCGATGTACGCGTCTTTCTCAACTGACGCCTTCGATGCATTGGGCGTGATTTATAACCAGAACCTTTCATCATTTCTGCTATCTTTTCACCGGCTTTTCTCTTCAATTTTTGTCCAGACTCTTTAGTACGATATTTGAACGCCTCCTTGAAATTCGATCCGTTGTTTGCAACGTCGTCCAAGACGTTGATGCCTGTGCGCACAGCCTCTTTGCCCACAGCTCTGGCACCGGAAGCGATGTACGGAAGAATTTTGCGAAATAAACCTCCGAGCCATGCACCTACACCTCGTCCGCGCTGATACGTTGAACCGGAATAGACGTGTCTCACTCCTCCACCGCCTACTTGCTCGTCGTAGTAGCGAATGTAGTGACTCATCGTGACATAGCGTTGCTCTCTCTCTCTCTCTCTAACGATTACGTTTAAAGTGAAGCGTAACCGTCAGCGTTCCATATTCGAATGGTATTCGCACTCCGTGCTGATCCCTTATATCTATGACGATCGAGCGAAAACTGATGTAAAAGCGGAATATAATGAGCAGGTGCAAAATGTCCCACGATATTACTGCCAAATTTGTACTTTGCACTATCCACGGAAACTATACGCAGTAGAGCAGCTTGAGTGTCGCCGACAGTGTGTGGCTCGCATACATCCGTGTACACGTAGAGCTGATCGGGTATAGCTCGGGAAAGCGATGCTGGTCTGTTTCCTAGCGCGACTACACTGCACATTGACGATGTGACAAAGGTGCCGTTTTTTCGCCGAGTCTCGGAATCTTCGAAACCGAAAATACGGCAAATTTTTTCGTTAAACGTTATCTGATGCTGATCATCGCAGGCACACTTGCGCTGTAGCATGTAGTAGCCCTTTTGAAAGGGTGCAACTTCGAGACGCAGATGATCGTGAAAGGCGGCTGATTTATTTATTTCGTTGGTTAGTTCCTCGATCTTGTCGTAAATACCGAGCGGAAAAAATGCGTTTCCTGCTTTGCCTTTTCCGACTGTTTAAACGTGTAAAAGGCGTCCGATTCTTGAATGTGCACGACAGTGCTCGGCACGTGAATTTCGACGAGCGCAACGGACCAATTCCCGCTGAGTCTGAGCTGGCGCGAGAGCTGCGTTGTAAAGTAGCTGGTGGCGTTTTCGTTGTAGTACGTCATACTGCTGTTGCTAGGGAGAACTAGGTAAAAATCGTTCTGGTCCATTTTTAAATTTTTTGTACTTCAGAGGTTTTGATCCACGAGTTGAATTTGTCCGGATAGCCAGCCCACTTGACGAGTAGCTGCTTCTTCGAGCCACGACCCTTTGTACGAATTACGCGTTCTATTTTGAATTGCTCAGCAGCGTTCGACATGCGTTTCGTGCCAACGTGAGCGAGCTCCTCGAGATAGAAAAAGCCGTCAATCTCCTCACCGTTCAAATCTTCCAGGATAAACGTTGGTAACTGCTGTCTGTTGGATATGCGCTTAATCTTGAAAACTTCCTCGCTAAAATTTTTTTCGTATCCCTTCTCGAAAGTATTTTTTGTGCGACTAATGCGTACGTAAGATCCGGGCTTGTATTTATTGATTACGCCTGACGCCATCTTTTCGCGATTCTTGTAAGTCGATTGCAGACGAGCTCTTTTCGCTAAATTTTCGCGCGCTTTTGCAGCATTGTAGATGCTCACGTCACAGGGTCGCATCTTTGTACCGCTGTGTTGCGTATGATTGTAAGCCTCGATGATTTTCTGCACCACGTCGATGTAACATTGCGTGTTATTGCGTGAAAAGTATCGCCACATTCGTTCGCGTATAGTACGGTTTAGTCTTTCCACTATAGCCGCTTTGATATCGGGGTTTCAATCTGTACGGAATTTGATGTCACGTTTTTTCAAAAATTCCTGAAACGTCGAGCCTACAAACTCCTTACCCTTGTCGGATTGCAAGAGTCGCGGGACGCGACCGTTGCTGCGTTCGAGTATTCGTCCGAAGGCTGCGGTGACGTTGGCTGTAGTTTTATCGCGTAGAGGCTCCAGCCACGCGTGTTTACTCAATACATCCACCACTACGAGTAGGTAACAGTATCCGTCGTTGTGCTCTTTGATCGTGGTTAATTGAAGCAAATCGCACTCCCATACGTCGTCAATGTTGCTCACGTTGTAACTTAATCGCGGAAATTTACGCTTAACGGGTCTGTGAAGAGTATAGGCGTCTTGATTACTAAGCCACTCGTATTTGCGTTCTTTCTCCCGCTTGTCAGCCGTGCTAAATAATTTGCCTTTTCGATTTACACGCACGAGATTGCGCGCACCCGCGTAACCAGCCTCGTGCGAGACATCGTAGTATTGCTGCTCGTACGATGCCATGCTTAAAAGTTTGCGAGACGTAGCCACTTGTTCTTTGCTCGATTTCTCGTCAAAGCAGGCGATGCCGGTGATTCGCTGCTGCTGTTGCTAGCGTTGTGTATTTCCATCAACGCGTCGATGCTCTCTTTACTAGGCAGTCGTCGTTTCGCTGTATTATTCGGCTCTGTCAAATTTTTACCAATTTTCACTATTTCCGGGTTTCCAATCAGCTTTATCGGTGTGTCGACTGTCTTGATGAATTTGGCGAAAGGTAAACGACCGATGGGCACTTCGAACTGATCCAGTGTTTTTTTCCTGCGTGCGACAACGTCGCTAATCAGTTCTATAATGTTGGAATCTTGTATGGGCCGGCCGTCTATACTGACTCTGCCAGTGCTATCCCACTTGAGACGATCGCCGGCAACGGTTTTCCAGTGTTTCAGCAGAAGGCGCGTTTTTTGAGGGTAACTCTTGGGCACGCTGTCGAGTATAATTTCTTCAGTCATTGGTGCCGAGGTGGCCTCTATTTCGTCGACGTCGCGCTCGTAATCGTGTTCAGCGTGACGTTCGGAATCTTTGAAAAACAGATATCGCCGCAGTACTTGTAAATAGTTTAGACATTTTTCACGCTCATCTGTAAATTTATTCGAATGTAGAATCGTGTGCATCTCGGAATCGAGTCTCGAAAGATTGTCGCCGCACGTTTGAACAGAGTTTTCACACGACTCGTTTGGCGGTTGTGCTGCTGCTGCTGGCTGAACGTTTTGCATGCGCGAAAACATATCTTCGGTCACGATAATCATTTTTCTCGCACGATCCATTTTAGTCTTCCGTTGCTGCTGCTGCTGACTTTGAATAGAATAACTTTGAGACAAGAGCCGCGATAATAGGTGCGAGTAGAAGCGGCAAAAAAGCACCACCGTGCTGTACGAGAACACGTTTCTTCTTCTGCCAATCGCTGACAGATTTCTTATTATTGCAAATAGTCAATTTTCTCAGCACGTTTTTGTGCTTTTTGAGTCGTCGTTTATGCGAGTCTTTGATTTTGATCACACCTTGCAAGATATTCAAAGCGCACTGGCATATGCATCGTACGAGTCTCTTGTCGGTTGTGCGTAAAAGAGCCGTGCGTTGTTGGCCGTCCGTGTGACAAAGAGCGTTCAGTACAGCTACTCGTTTTCTGTTGAAATGCTTGGTGTCGAGCGTAGCCACGACGGGTATACAACAGCCAGCCTGTTTCTTCTTCCTCGATGTTGTTGGCGCCATAGCTTCTCGCCTACTGTCTATGCCGAGAGCTCTGCACGCATATTTTGTATTTTCGCTTTTTACTGAATTTCGGCACATAGGCGTACTGAATATCGTCGCTTGGGAATATACACGTGCGAACCCTATACTCGTCCACGGCCGCTTGAGTTAGATCTAGAAAAAGATACGAGTGAGGTCCGCGCGTAGCGTCTATGAAAGCCTCCTGCAGAAACCTCGGATCTTCCGGATAAATTTGTCGCGCGAGATGCCGAATCTGAGCTCTGTCGCGAGGATTTTTAAATATAACAAGATACTTTGAATTTAAACTTATGTCGCGCTGAGACTTTCCCTGGTGAAAAATATTCTGCGTCACCAGAAAGACCGACAAATTCAAATGATGAGACGAACGCGAGAACAAATCCAGAACTATATCGTTCGATGATTCTCGCATCAAGTCGTCGAGAATCAGTAATTTTTTCTTTCCCGTATCCACGGAGTAATCGCTTCGCTGCGGAAGTCCCTCTCGAAACTCGATAGGTACAGCAGCACTCCCGCCAACTTTGAATTCACTGCGGTACGTCTCTTGCCACTCGGTATAGTAGAGCAGAACCCTGTCGAAGCGAGCATCGCACATCTCCGGCAGATGCTCGAGAAATTTTTTCAGAAACCAGCTTTTTCCAGCTCCTGTCGGTCCTGCTATGAACGCCGTAAAAGGATGCTTCCAACGCGTATCCATCTTATAGACTAAAGCGCTCTCTTCCCGAAAAGCGCTTTTTATTAATATTATTTCTCGACCCCCGGGCGGCGGCGGGCGCACGGGCCGTGTATACGCGTGTATTCTCGCGGGCCTCGTATACGCGTATACTCACGCGCGGGCCGCTTATACGCGTATATTAGCGGCCGCATCCGCGGACGAGCCGTCTTTACGCGTGCATGTACGGCTCGTCTGTAAGCGTGCGATGATGACTGGATAAAGGAGAGAGAGAGAGAGAGAGAGAGAGAGAGAGAGAGAGAAGGATGTTATAAGTACAAGAAACATTTTAAGATTTTTTTTGTTTTTTTATTATAAATATATTAAACATAACGCAGAACAATATTTATTACTTAAAAACTAGTACAAAAACGAAATTTTTAAATTTACTTTTTTTATTTACATACTATACTTAACTTTTGTAACCGTACGGGAGCGATAACCCGGGAGTAACATACCTACGCTTTTTTAGAACTATGTTACACGATTTGACCTCTTCTCGCGTGACAACAGTGTGGTCTGGCAGTCTTTTAATAGAATTAAACTTAAGATTAATGCATTCGTTCTCTTCATCAGACTCAAAATAATTTTCAATCATACTCTTAATGCTAGGATAATTTATTCTCAAAGAATTCGAGAAATTTAGCGATATACCCTTGACTTTACATTTTTCGGATACCTCGCCAGTTCTCGAATTCACGGTTCTGAAGCCATAAAATTTCGGACTGCCTGAGAGGAAGCTCGTGATAAACGTGCCTTCGTCGAGCTCGTCGGTCATATCGCCGAGCAACGAGCCTAACGGGGGCCTGTATTCTTGTGCGTTTTGGTCGTTGCACACAAATATGCACGAATCAGTGTCGCAGTACAGCGTTCGCTTGCCGAGCTTCTCCAAATACGAATATAGTTTCAAGCGGGCCAGAGTTGTCGTGTAGGCTGCTATGACTACGTTCGTATATGGAGTAGACTCCACAGCATCGTCGATGTACTGCCAGCTCGCGTACATCACCTCCTCGTTGACCAGCAGGAGACTCAAGACCTCCTTATCTTCGGCCGTTAGAAGTTTAAGGAGGTCTTCGCGCTCCTTCACTATCACCGTCTGTTTTAAATTATCGCGCTGTCCGAACTTGCCCCAGAAAGAGTTCAGACAGAGCTTCGCAACAGTGCGCAGGCCAGGGTTTTTCGCGACTTCTTCCAGCTCGAGCGATATCCCCTCATTCTCGCGATACTCGCGAATGTAACGCGCTTTCGATTCCGCGTCGACGCACCAAGCTGGAAATCCCGATGCTTTCTGCTTTAATCGCAAGAAAGTGTCGGTGTAGCCAGCGAAGAGTCCACCTTCACCTGTGAGCGGATCGAACTCGGTCATACTATACTGCCATATGACAAATATTTCAGTTATAGTGTAGCAGAGTTCGATGGCTTTTCGCAGCTCATCCGCCACCCAGGTTCCGCTGAACTCGCGCTGGCTCGCATCCGGGTGACAACAATCGCTCTGCCGCATCTCTTCGCAGCATGTACGACACAGTGCGAAGAAAAGTTTGCCGTGCATTTTTAGCGGCAAAAGAGGCTGATACAATTTTCTCGGCGGTAAAACCTTACATTTTACCAGCCCATCTATGGCCGAAAAATTGTTGAGATTGCCACCCGTCAGCTCATCAGACTCCTCGCTGACGTAAACCTTCGGATGACCGAGCGGAAATCTGCCTCGTTTACAAATGTAAGGATACAGCGAGCATATATCTGTATACAGAATACGCTCGCCTGGCTTAGCATCGTAAACTGCGACGAAATTTTCGGTCCGTCCGCCGAAGAACGCGTCACGAGGATTAAGCGTTATTTTGCTGATGAGCGGATGCTCCGATACGTACTTGGCGATTTCGGGGTTTTCACGCTTGACTCTGTAAAACTCGCATTCTCAAATTTCGCGCGTCTCGTAACCGAGCTGTTGGATCTGCGCGATTTTAGCGCGTGTACTCTCGAGCAACGCGTCGAAAGTACGACCCCAGGCATTCGACTTGTTGCGATTGTTTTTGAAACACTCAGGGCAGCCATGCGTATAGCAGCCCTGAAATTCAAAAACAATGGGTTTTTCGGCTGGATTGGCAGATGGTAAGAATCCATCGACCAAAAATCCCTCGTGAAGCCGATATTCGCGCGCTCTGCCTGCATGCACGATTTCGCGACCGATCTCTCGCTCGCACTGTAGCAGCCACTCGACGGCTTTTTGCGAGTGCTTGTCGGCGCTTCTATACCCGCCCCTGGGGACTATTCCGATACTCTGTGGCTTTAAGAATTTTTTTCTGTAGAGATGAGAGCACGCGGACGCGATTGTAGTAGCCACTACAAACGGGTCCGTGTCTCCGACCTCGAGAAAAATTTTTCTGAAAGCCACACACGCGCGACGCAGAATCGACACATCCATGCGACAGTAGTCGACGATTTCCTTGCGGAAATCAAACACTGCGTTCGCTGCACGCATCTCACTGTGCCACCGCAAGAACTGCTCGCGCTCGCTCGTCGACATAGTATCGGGCGAATAATAGTGCGCATCTGGTATGGCGCCACGATATTCGGTGTTAGCCGACGTGTTGAAAAGGTGTGGAAAACAGCCTTTTTTCGTAGTCTCACCTAAACCGAATGTAGCAGGCAAGGCGGCCAACTTCATTTGAAAATAGCTGAGACTATCGATGAACTTTGTGCGACCATACCGGATGCACAGTATTTTCTGACCATTCAGTATGATGCTTGGCGCGCAATTTATTTTACGTTCGACAAGCCGCCGTAAAACGAATTGTGCATCGTACCCTCGTGCGTTGTGCGCGATGCATATTATATTTTCAAAGTCCGTTTTGTCGCGTACTACAAGCTCTAGCAGCTGACCAACGGGATCTTCGGTAAATATATGTTCGCGCACACCGCACGAGGGACACCATTCTGCTACTGAAATGTCGTCAGTAGAACTTATGCAATCCGTGCAGACTTGCTGTGCAACGCAGACATTCGGGACGTGCATCTTTATGCTTTCATCGCCTCGATACGATGCTTCTTGCATCGTTTCCAGATCTTAGAAAACATAAAGATACTTTTTCGCTGAAGCATCATTTTTTATGTCGACTTGCAATGTCGACACCAATTTTTGCCGCACTCGTGCTTACCGCGCTGCCGGTTCACGCTTTTGCAGCAGGTACCGCAAATCTGCAGCACATCGCACAACCGCTTGTTCTTCGTTTTGTACGATCCCTCAGCCGAATGGTTGCGAAAACATACATCGCCGAAAAAATTGCGATTACACGATGCGCATTTTTGCAAAGCTTCGTTCTCTCTACAGGGTGGCGAGACGAAACAGCGCGAACACAGCTGCCTAAATTTGTGATCCTCGATATTACTGTAGCCTCGATTGCAAAAAGTACAGAAAAATTTTGCCCTCGCAGCTCCAAAAATATTGACGATCACGTCGTAATGAAGCTCGGAGTAGAGCAAAAATATTATGGTTGTGCAGCGAATCGCTACGTCCGTCAAAAAATGGTGCTTCACCGCTGCCCAGCGAGTCTCTCTCGTAAGCAACTAAAGCTGTACCACGAGCGGTAAAATAATGCTGGAATTGACGAAGCTCTCGTACACCGCAACCTTCGCGAGGTACAAGAACACCGTCATCCTGGCACAATTTTACAGCTCGTTCATGTTGTTGCTGCCTACGACTGTCGCGGATGACGTTCCACTCGGCTCGCATCGCCGGGGTATCGTTCGCCTGGAGCGCGATTTTCGCCTCGCCTACGACGAGCGCTCTCGGCAGACAGAGATTGTCGCGATTGCTGATCTGGATGATAGAGCGTTGAGAAACGCTGTCGACGGTCAAGTTTTTCCGTCGAGAGCCACCTGCACCTACAGGCATCTCTACGACGGTCAAACAAATGGTAAATGACTCGTCGACTCGAAAATTTGCGTTACTCTGGACGAGTCCAGACACCACAGACCATAAATCGTCGCCAGTCAGCGCGCTCGCGAGACGATACGAAAGCCCGGCCGACCCGTTGGCGAAATATTCGCTCGAAATTGAAACACCGACGCGATCGCTCCCGCTTCTGATTAGAGTTAGCAAATACTCGTAAATATCGCGTATCGCTAACTCAACCCAGCTGAGCATGTTGGTCCCACGCGGCGGTGTTTTAATCCGTAGCGTCAGACGGTGAGCGTCTGTACGGAATTTCCGTACGCGGTGCACCGTATTCGCGATTATTGCGAAGCGACGAAAACGCACATCGTCACGAGCTTCCTCCTCATCCTCCTCCTCCTGATCCGAATCAGAAGCTGCTGCTGCAGAACCGCCACTTATTATACTATTATTCGGCGACGGTGCCTCTTCGCTTGAGGTATCGCCATCGTCGCCGCCGCCGCCGCCACCGCCTACCTGCGATATGCCGTTAGCCGTGCTCTCCTCGAAGATCGGGTGACCCGCATCGTAGAACCCAACCTCCTGCAGCATCGATAATGTTGGACTCAGCATCACTGTTGAAGAGTCCGATGATACTGCCGGCGATGATGGACCCTCTTCCTCACTGCTGCTGATGTTATCGTCGTCGACTGTAAAGAACAAAGCCTTCATTCTTCTGCACGACTCTGGTAGCTTCGAATGACGTCGCTGAATAAGTCAGCCATCTCGAAGGCAGTCATAGAAAATAATACGTCTTGTGAATTTTCAAGTATGTTGTTTAGCCAACGTATTTCCTGAGCACGAGCGTTATTTACGATTCGCAGCGCAGAAGTTTGAAAAATCAAACTGCCTCCGTACAGGGCTCCATGCCTTGATTCAGCCGGCGTCTGATAACTTAAAAAATTATTATTGTTATTAATAATAATTTTTTAAGAAAATTAAAGTTATTAAATAAAATGTAACTTACTTTCGTTGATGCAACGGTCGAACGAGCTGTGCTGATCGAAGCGAAGATAGGGATTCATCGCCGCAACTTCGTCAGCTGTCTCTTCTCGAGTCGCAAAGTTCTCGAAAACCTCGGCCCTCGTAGGACCAAACTCGGGAGCAGGCTCGTAGCGAAACGAGAGCAGAACCATCGCAGCTTCCATCGTTGGCTCGCTACCTCTCAACGGTGCTGGAGCGCCCGCTCTGTAGACAGCCTGCTCGTAGACACCGGGCCGATCATCGCCGTGATCGCTGTCCTCTACCTCGCTTTCATCGCCAGCCTCCATGAGCTCCTCCACAGCAGCTTGTATCTCATCTCGCTCCTGCTGCTGCACCTCCTGCTCCTCCTCCTCCTCCTCCTCTTCATCCTCCTCCTCCTCCTCCTCCTCCTCCTCATCTTCGGACGAAGTGGCTCGCTGTGGAGAAGGAGGTGACGATACAACAAACAGTGTTGCGTCGCTGTCGCTCTCCTCAGCGTCCTCCTGCAGGGTAATTCGGGCTATGAAGAAAAAAATAAGTATTATTTTTTTTTTTTAAACTAATTGTAGGGAGCAGTGTAAACACTTACCATGTTCCTCGATTATATGCCGCAGGCAGTACACATCGCGTGCACCGCGCTCCACCAAGAAACTGCCGACGATTTTTATCACGATACTCGAATGTCGAAAGTATTTTTGATAAAACGCTGCGATCCAACGGTACTCGCAATGTGTAAGCAAGCAGCGCAGCTCGCGGCGCAGCCTCTCCTCGGACACGCGGTGAACGCGTACATACCACTCACGAGTACACTTCCTCTGCACAGATAAGTGACGACCCTTGAGGATCGCATCGCGAACTTCGTACGTAGCACTAGACATTTCTGCGACACGTGGTAAGCTGCCTCTCTCAATGACACGCATTTCGAGAGAGACTGATGGTTGCGCTGGCTTACAGAGGAGTTTTGTAGACGGCTCAGGGCTGATTGGAAAATATCACGCCCTTTTTAGGAGTGATTTCAACGAATAAGAAGTATCGCAAAGCAGAGAAATCGTGAAAGAGGGGGATTTTGTTTTAAAACAAAGTGTAGCTCATATTACAGTCATAGCTGAGAAATCAGGGCTACGCAAGCACTGATCGGAAGAAATGAATCCGATACCGTAGTCGGTGTTTACGCTTTAGGTACGTAGCAGTCATAAGGCATATAGCGAACGTCTCAGAGAACGGACCGTTGCCAGCGCTAGATCCGGTAACACGGACCAAACAGATTTTTATGACTCTGCGGCTGACTCTTTTAATCTCTCTCTCT
>QLSS01000347.1:28391-59784 GCA_024372645.1 Trichomalopsis sarcophagae | reverse complement strand
TGGCAGAATCCGGCAAAGGACAAATCCCAAATAGACTGTACAGAGAGTCTGTCGGGTCTCTACTCTATTTGGCGAACGCTACAAGGCCAGACATTTCGTATACGGTCAATGTACTTAGCAGGCATCAAGTAAACCCCACAATTCAGGAATGGAATATGGTTAAGAGAGTATTTCAATATTTGTCAGGAACACGAAACTATGAGTTGATTTTCAATCGAGCAGATGAGGAGTTGATAGCCTATTCTGATGCCAGTTTAGCTGACTGCAAAAATTCTCTGACTACGTGTGGCTACGTCATCCGACTGTTCGGTAACACAGTGGCGTGGAGAACGCACAAGCAGCAGAGCGTTGCTCTGTCCACTTGTCAATCGGAGTATGTAGCCATGAGCGAAACTTGTCAGGAAAGTATGTCCTTACATAACTCAGTGGCGATTATGCTAGAGCATAATTTATATCCAATGACACTGTACTGCGATAATATGGCTGCCATTTCTTGTGCGAAAGTAAATGGAGGTAATCGATTGAGACACATGGTCGAAAGAAGGGAGCATTATGTAAAAGAATGTGTTAATAAGAACTATATTAAAATAGAATGGGTCAACTCCAAGAGTCAGTTAGCCGACATTTTTACAAAGGCTTTGCCTAAACAATTACATAACGACCTATTGAAACTTATATTTAACATGTAACTAATCAATTTGTGTGTCAATTTTTAGAGTTTCCCGAGGAGTTCGAGGACCAGGATGAGCAGCCTGAGCCATCCATACAGGAAGTATCCTGGGATTGAGAGGGAGTGTTCCTCAAGTGAGAGGGAGTGTTGAGATAGGTCCACTTGGGACTCTCTCCTCTCCTGCGCATGCGCGAGCTCTTCGAGCTGCGTTGCTCGGCTCGCCGCGCTAGTACGTCACCGGCACTCCAAGAGAGCGCACGTGATTACCAGCAGTGGTTTGTTTTCGGTCGATTGAATAAAGCTTTTTCTATAAATCTTTTAGTGTTAATTATTGATAGACTCACCCAATCTGATCCCAACAGCTATGATTGTAATTGTATATGATTAATAAATTATTAAAATTAATTGTAATTTTCCTTATTTACCTATTCACATTCTTCCCATTCCTTCAAATCGCTTAATATTTAATTTATTAAATAATTTCAAATCTAACTAAAGTTAAAAATTTTAAATCACTAATAATATTTACAATTTTATTTCTACATTAACTAATATTTAACCCGTTTCATACCAAATGGCATACATTTTTTTACTGTTTTTAATCGTTTGCCACTTAGTAAGGCGATCAACAAAAAATGTTTAAGAAGTATGTTCTATTGTATTTTTTTCTGCTCTTTCCGAATCCGGTGCCAGAACTGTTTTATCTGATGCCGTTTCTTAAATATGGCGTCCAAAAGCAAAAAAAAACGTGAAATTTCAAGTCTTTTTTTCGAATTAATCGTAAACTAGAACAAGAAGCCACTTACTATGGTTGGCAAATACTTCGTAATCGGTGGAATAATCGATTTTTCTAAATGATAGGACCGATAAAGTAAGAAAATTCAATATGGCGGCCATAACCACGAAAAAATTACAATTTTTACCAAGTCAACCGATTTGAACCAAATTTGGTATATAGGGGTTTTCGGGATCGCTGATCATGAATCTGAAGTCCGATTTGCAAAATTCAAGATGGCGGATCCAATATGGCGGACAAATTTTTGAAATTTCAATCGATTTGGACCAAATTTGGAAAATGGATTTACAAAATTCAAGATAAGACGAAGACGAATTTTTTAAATTGAATTCGATATCGCCTGTCTGACGTACCTTATTGATACGTTGCCCAACCTTTACTACGTGGAAGTCGACGATTTCAAAAGTCTCTTTTTTTTTTGTTTTTTTTTGTTTTTTTTGTTTTGTTTTTTTTTTATTTAGTATTTTGTAATGTTTAATTTTGTATTTTTGAAAAGCATGCTTTGCAATAATATTTACCGCAAACTGAACAAAATCTGGTTGTTCTCTCAGAACAGTTAGAACATTTCTGTCTTTCTCTCGACTCATTTGCATGTGATGGACAATGAGCATTTTTGATTTGCTGCAAGAACATTCACTTACTTTCATACATAATTCCTTCGTTTTCATAGGTTTCATTCCATCTTCTCGACAGGTGTTCCAGATTGTTGTTGCGTTTGCTGCAGATGACTGTATTAGTCTAATAAATACTGACCAAGTCCATTTTTTAGAATTTATACATGGAGCAGCTCTTTTGCACCTATAGTCGTGCAGATCAACTCCACCCATAAATCTATTGTAAGTTTTTACAGCTAATGGAAATTCAATTTCTATTTTGTTTTTAGCTTCAGCAGAATATCTTTTCATAGTTATCGCAGGGGTGACACCAGCTGCAGTTGATAAAACAGAAACTTTTTTTGAGCCAATAACGCTAATAAAATTCAATCCGCTATTTTTATCATGGTGAACTTTATATGAACCTCTGGGAGCTTTTTTTACAAATTTATGTTCGAAATCTATTCGATTCTTACGAAGTGTACCAGTAGCTTTCAAGCCAATCTTTTTCAAATGAACTAACAAATCGGGATTAGTAAAAAAATTATCGATGTACAAATGATAATTACTTAATTTTTTTTAAGATACTTCCATCAAAAGGGAATTCATTAGATTTAGAACTACTTTAGAGCCGAGTGCGCACGACGATAGCTTACATTCATTCTTTTCTAAATTCTTACCACAATAAAGATCCAAATCAAATAAATAACCTTCTGATGAACAGAAAGCCCAAAATTTTAACCCGAATTTGTCAGGTTTTGTAGGTATATATTGTTTCAATGTTGTACGTCCAAAGAACCGGACCATCATTTCGTCTACAGATAAGGCTGTTGAAAAAAATCCAAATTGTTGTATATTTTTTCTAAAGATGTTTATAATTTTGCGTACTCTCCAAGCTTTATCAATTTCATTTTTATCACTCTTTTTCGAAAACTTCATTTTAAACTTAATATGAAGGAATGCCTTGCGGCTCATTGCTGAAGAAACAATATCACATTTTAATACAGGATTTGTAGACCAATAATCTTGTTGATCTGATCGTTTATTATAAGACGACAAAAGCAGAATTCCTATAAAAGTTTCCAAATTTCTCATTGACAGTTTGAAATCATTCTCCGTTGTGGCATCTATAATGTATTGTTTTATCTCTTTTGTAAAGAATAACTCAAAAAGCTGTAAAGGTGTTTTTTGTCTAGTAGACTTTTTCAAATTGTCACTCAAGAGTATACGATTTTCTAATGTTTCTGTTTCGTAAACTTTTTCTCCTTCGACCCATGAATAGATATGATTTTCCTCTAATTTTTTTTGTTTACTTGTATAATGTTTCGTAACTGTATTATAAGAAACATTTGCAAAATACATTTGCTCTTCGTCGGATTCTTCATTGTCTGTACATTCTTCTATATCAGAGTTTTCCGATCGCGGTAAAATACAGTTATCTTCTTCAGCTGAAGTTTCTTCTTCCCCTTCAGAAGAATTCTCTTCAGCTGATTGTAAACTCCTACGTTTTGACATTTTTGTTAAAAATCTCCCTATCAAAAGTATAAATGTGCTTATTTTCAAATAATTACTAGTAAACTCAATTTTTCGTCAATTCATCAAGCTAGAGCCATTGCCAAAAAAATTGACCATTATTTATATCTTCAATGAGCTAATATTTCTCAAGTCATTCATAAAGAAAATACTGTAAAAAATGATATAAATAAAATGACAAAAGACAAAAAAAAAGTTAAATGTTTCAACTATCAATGATTTTTTCAATACTGCTTATTGATTACTTATTTACAGAAAAGCTTAAATTTTTTTATCAGAATAATTTAGACTAATGATATCGTCGTTTTTATGAATTATTTTATATTAAAAACACATACTGATTTTTGATAATTTACTAGTAGAATAACGAATTTATCGTATTCTACCGAATATATTTCATATTTACTGTTGAAATTATTTACCAGAATCGTAATAGGTAACCCAAAACATAATTTCCAGTCCTAAATCAATAAAATTAACTAATTTCATTACATATCATGTACTATATTGAAAACAACATCTTGAATTTTATAAATCCAACTTTAGATTCATGTTCAGCGACTCCAAAACCCCCTATATACCAAATTTGGTCCAAATCGATTAAAATTTCAAAAATGTGTCCGCCATATTGGATCCGCCATCTTGAATTTTGCAAATCGGACTTCAGATTCATGATCAGCGACCCCGAAAACCCCTATATACCAAATTTGGTTCAAATCGGTTGACTTGGTAAAAATTGTAATTTTTTTGTGGTTATGGCCGCCATATTGAATCCGACATATTGAATTTTCTTACTTTATCGGTCCTATCATTTAGAAAAATCGATTATTCCACCGATTACGAAGTATTTGCCAACCAAAGTAAGTGGCTTCTTGTTCAAGTTTACGATTAATTCGAAAAGAAGACTTGAAATTTCGCGTTTTTTCTGCTTTTGGACGCCATATTTAAGAAATGGTGTCAGATAAAACAATTCTGTCACCGGATTCGGAAAGAGCAGAAAAAAATACAATAGAACATGCTTCTTAAATATTTTTTGTTGATCGACTTACTAAGTGGCAAACGATTAAAAACAGTAAAAAAATGTATGCCATTTGGCATGAAACGGGTTAACGTAAAGATAAAATTACATCGTTAAATGTAAATCCTCGGGGTCCAAATATCGCAGTAGGGCCGCCTTATATACAATGTACAAGTTTAACATTTAGAAGCATTTAAGAAATTTTTATATTTAATCTAGACTTAAAGAAAAAATTCCTTTATTTTTCGCCACAGGGATAGTAGGTTTAATTGGTGTGACGGTTGGTGGTCTGTGTGAGATAGGAGGTGGGTCTATAGGTCTTCAAATTGGAACTGGAATGACTTTTACTTCTTGTAGTTCTGTCTCTTCATACATTTCGTTTCTTTTCTGTTTTGTTTTGCATTCATTTTTAACTGGATTATTCTGCAGTGATGTTAACAGGTGCGTGATAGAGCTAAATAATGCTCCAATCAGGTGTATGGACCATCCGTAAATCGTGTGGAGAGTATATCCTCTTATAATTGTATCAATGATTAATTTTCCAATATGCTGAATTATCAATATCATTATAAATGCGGATGAGAATGAACCTCATGTCGTTAGTTTTTCGATTATTAAATGCCAGGTGCTATCAGCGATGTGCTTTAGTGTATTTTCTGTAAAAATTTCTCCTGACATGTGTTCTCCCGCCATTTCTCTTGCTATTATGTTTAAACGTGATGCTTTTTCCATTGGGAACATTAGTTGCTGTTGTAATTTATCCAGATCGTTTTGTGAATACACTCCACTTGTAGCTAGTCCTTCTATTGATTCAAAAGTCCAGCCAATTTTCGCATTTGGTTTTAACACGTTCGGTGTTCCTGTTCTAATAGGTTTTGGTCCGAATTTTATCCATTCTTTAGCTATTTTATAATATGTAGGTATTATATAAACGAGGCATGCAATCTACTTGCATGCCTCGTTTTATTAAAATATGAGTTTTTGGTGTTAGAAACCAAGTTTCATTGCCTGCTAATACCGGTAAATGATTATAACATTCATTTATGTGTAAGATCTTAACTGTTGATGTCCTGATTCGACAGTGGCCTGCATTCGTCCGTGTGTCGAAACTGTTCAGCGCACGCAATGCATTCTTCTTTGAGAGTTTGAATTTCAGTGTATTTTAATTATTTTAGTTTTTGAATAAATTTATGCAATAAATCACACGACGTGACATCATCATCAGCCATTGATTCTTCTGACAGCGATGCCATGGAGGAGGAGGGGGAGTCGGTGGAGACTGAAAAAGAGGAAGAGGAGGAAGAAGAAATCGTCAATGGCGAAGCGGAGGAGGGGAAGACGGTTGAAGAAGAGGAGAAGCGTCATAAAGATGACGAAGAAATGGATGTCGAGCAAAATGACGATATTCGGCAGCCCGGTGAGCGTTTTATTATACATGGTCATGAGACTCATTATGTAGCCAAGTATAGATTGGATGGCAGGCGACTTTTGTTAAAAATACGTTCTCCACCAGATGAAAATATGAATCCTATCATTTGGTTGGAATTAGCAATACGCAACATTTATGCATATTTAATTTCTTTAACTAATCAAAACGATATGATCAGTATTTTTGTTAGAAGTGTTAATTTCGCACATGGTCCGGGCGGTTTATCTTTACGTCCAGTCAACAACTTTCTTTACAATGATCTATGGGTATTAATTAGTGGATTATCGAAAACTAATGCCGATTTTGTAATAGACGAGAGTTTTATATTAACCGTAGCTTTAGTTAATGTACCGGTCGGTGAGCGAGGTAAAAAGTTAAGTATCAATTCAGTAAGTAAGAGATCAATTGTTTCTATTTGTAACAACGATAACCTATGCTTACCTAGAGCTCTAGTTGTCGGAGAGGCATTCATATCCTATAAAAAATCCGATAGGCCCGAGGAGCGTGAAATTTGGAAAACTGTTAGAGACGGAAGACGATGTCTGCAAAAAACTCGTGCTAATCTTCTGCTTGTTACCGCGAACGTAACGATCCCTTTAAACGGTTGTGGAATACCTGAGATATAGGCATTTCAACATTATTATGCAGAGCGGAATATTAGAATTAGAATTTATGATAGCGCATCTTTCGGAAACGGTGAGCCGACTTTTTATGGCGGTAGGCTAATGTTAAATGACGTTTCATATGATATAATATATCTTATACGATGCTCACTCAAGACATTTTGATAGGATATTAAACTTGACCGGTGCAGCTGGTAACAGATTTTTCTGCGATTGTAACAGGAGTTATCGTTACGTAGATGAACACAGGTGTACAGCGAAATGCTCTATGTGCTTTTGTACACCGCCGTGCAATTCCGACGTTGATTTAATAAAATGTGATGATTGCAACCGAGATTTTTAGGCCCGCTATGTTTTGAGAACCATAAAAACAACGGTTCGTATAAAAAGAAAAACATGTGACATTGTAAATGTATGTACAAAGTGTTGTAAACGAATTAATCTTTTCAAATCAAAGCATGAATGTGGTATTAATTGGTGTAATTTATGTCACAAAAAACATAACGTAAACCAGTTATGTTACATTCAACCTATCGGGCGTGAAATTAACGTTAGTAATTCGAAAAACTCCTAAGAAGAAGAACTTATTCATTTTCTATGATTTTGAGACTCGGCAAGATTCCTCTTACCGAGCTCATGAGTCTATAAAAATTCATGTCCCAAATATGTGTATCGTGCAGCAGGTTTGTGATGATTGTATATTAGAGGAAAATATGAATGTACTTTATCGTACGTGTGGGGTACGAATATATATTTCGAGACGACCCTGTGAGAGAATTGGTGGGATTGACTGTTCGCGGAAAAACATCGTTCGGTCAAATTATTTGCTTTGCTCACAACTCGCGCGGATTCGATGCACAATTTATTTTGCGAGAAATCATTGAAAATACAAAAATAGTACCGAATGTAATTTTGAACGGCCAAATTATAATTTTCATATGAAGTTGAGTGCTCTTCCTCAAGCTTTTGCTCTACCTCCAGCTAGTAAAAAGGGTTATTTTCCGCATCTTTTTAATACACTAGATAATCAAAATTATATTGGCCCCTTACCCGATGCAGCTTTCTACGCGCCTAATTCGATGTCCGCAGCATAGCGAGAAACATTTTTTGCTTTGTATGAGGAGAATCGCTATACTTATGAATTTGATTTCAAACGAGAAATAGTCGAATATTGCCGTATGGATGTAGAAATTTCAAGACATTCGTGTATGGCATTTCGGAAAATTTTCATTAAATGTGACAATACTTGTCCGTTTACAGAGGCTACGACAATAGCTTCAGCATGCTCTGTTGTATACAGAAAACATTTCTTACGCGAAAAGACTATAGGTATTATCATATCCTACAGCCGGATATTCGAAAAAATCATTACAATGGTTCGTACATTGTGAACGTGAGATTGGTCGTGAAATCGTGCACGCCGGGAGAGCGCGTGAATTTTTGCTACCTGAAGGATTTCGTGTGGATGGATTTTTGCCGCTTGAAAACGCGAATAATGATAATATTAAAGGTGTTGTCTTTGAATACCAAGGGTGTTACACGCACTGTTGTCCAATTTGTTTCGATAGAAAAAGGGATAAAACAATGACTTACGGAAAAACTATGGATGAAGCTTATGAAAATGCTTGTCGAAAAATAGAAAAAATAAAATCTTTAGGATACGAGGTTCGAGAGATGTGGGAATGTACTTTTGATCGAATAAAATCCGTAAATCGGGAAATCAACGATTATGTAACGTATCGTCCACTTATGAATCGTGTAACGTTGAATCCTCACGATGCTTTTTTTGGAGGAAGAACTGAGAATATAGTTACTAAGTATACGATCGGTAATAATGAAAAAATTCAACATACAGATACATGCTCTCTATATCCGTAAGTATGCAAGAGAGGAAAGTTTCCTGTAGGACATCCGCGAATTTTTATTGATAGAGAGTGAGACGAATTAACACATGGGGAAAATAACAACCTAAATGGTATCGAGGGCTTAGTTAAATGTAGCATTTTACCACCACGTAATTTACACATTCCTCTATTACCAATTAAAATGCACGGGCGGCTTCTTTTTGCTCTCTGTCGTACTTGTTGTGAAGAAATGCAGCAGTCGGATTGCGATCACGAGGACCTAAAAATGCGGGAATTCACGGGTACTTGGGTTGTCGATGAGTTGCGTAAAGCTGTAGAACTCGGCTATAGTGTTACGAAAATTTACATAGTTTGGCACTATGAGGTAACACGGTATAATCAAGTTAACGGTACCGGTGGTCTTTTTGCTTAATATGTAAATACATTTTTAAAAATCAAACAAGAGGCTAGTGGTTGGCCCTCGTGGTGCACGGATGAAAACACGAAATTACAATATATAGAACAGTATAAACGTGATGAGGGTATAACTTTGGATATAAATAACATAGACAAAAATGCAGGTTTACGCGCAGTTGCTAAACTGTGTTTAAATTCGTTTTGGGGTAAGTTCGGACAACGAATAATTTGAAGCAAACTGAAGTAGTAAAATCATGCGAATCACTTTTAAAACTTCTTAGATGTCCTGTGAGAGAGGTGAATGATTTACTAGCAATAAACGATGAGGTACTATACGTAAATTGGCAATACAGAGATGAAGCTGTAACACCTGCACCGCATACTAGTGTTGTACTTACGGCGTACACTACAGCACAAGCATGCCGAAAACTATATGAATACTTGGAAAACTTAGGTAACAGTGTTCTTAATTACGACACAGATTCATGTATATTTATATCGCATAATGATGTCCCGGTTGAGTATCATCCTTTTATCGGTTCCAAATTAGGAGATATGACAGATGAGCTTTCTGGATATGGTGAGAATACTTTATAGATAATTTTGTTTTGGGTGGTTCAAAGTTTTACGCTTACACAGTTGTAAGCCCTAATATAAATAACAAAATTGAATGTTGCAATATAAATATGTTGCGGTATAAAAATTAATTTCGATAGCATTAAGAATTTAGTTAACTATGCGTTTACAATCCAAGATCATGCATCTGAAAAGATGAATGATGAATGTAATAATATACGCTTGAAATTCAAAGCTATTAGACGAACTAGAACACATGAAGTTGTAACGCTTGACGAGTCAAAGACATGCTGCGTAGTATTAAAAAAACGACGATAGCTAACATCGCGTAGGTCTTTACCTTTTGATTATAAGAATAATTAATTTCTGTATAATAATGTTATATATTAATATTGATAATAAAAAAATTAAAATAATTTATATTATTTATTTATTTATTTATAATATATAAAGTACTTTATTCATCCTACTACACAGCGGTCATTAGCTGATGGCTCAGCACACGTTTAATATGCTTATTTTTACGTGTACCGCGCCGCCGCCGCCGCCGCCGTCCCCGCCCTCGTGCCATAAGCTTATTTTAAGGTAAATCTCTTGTATGTGAGTACTCGGCGAAATGGATATGCGATTCAAACATCTGTTTACGTGTATCGTTAGCGGACCCACTGGATGTGGTAAAACAGTTTTTGTCAAAAGGTTTCTTCGACATCTCCCACTCATGTGCAGTGTAACTTTTGATCGGATGTTACTCTATTATGCCGAGTGGCAGTCTACGTATGAGACAGACTTTATTCCAGGAGGCATAAGTAGCCAAAGTAGAAAAAAAATTGTTGAATTTCACGAGGGATTACCTCAGCCTTCAGATTATTCTCAAGACAATGAAAAGAAAAAATTTTTAATTATCGATGATTTAATGAGAGAATTTTCGATTAACATTATTCTCGATTTATTTACAAAGGGAAGTCATCATAAGAATTTAAGTGTAATTTTTATTACACAAAATCTTTTTCACAAAGGAGCTGGTCAACGCGATATCTCATTAACTGCAAATTACCTCGTTATTTTTAAAAATCCACGTGATCGTTCGCAAATACAATATCTAGCGTGTCAAGTCTATCCCGTAGACCCAAAATTTTTACAAGAAGCGTATCTCGATAGTACGTCAACTGCTCATGGCTATCTTTTGTTGGATTTGACAGTCGACCGAGGATGAATTTTGTTTCCGTACCTCTGTTTTTCCCGATGATAAATTGAGTTACGCATATGTACCGAAGAAGAATAAGAAATTCCGATAAAAGTAGAGGATTCTATGATTAAAGCTTCAGTCTGATTGGAACAATGGCATGGAGAGGAGCGTCTGCGAGAACCGATAGTCGTAGACGATGTAGAAGACAGCGTGGAGGTGGTGGTGCTGCTGCTGCTACTGAAGAAGAAGAAGAAAAAGAAGATAGAAGGTATGGATGCCTACCAAAGCATTTTACAAAAAAGTGTGTTGCAGTATTGAATGCTCTTTGTCATACAGATAGTCAACAGCGCTTAGCACTGTTATGTGTACCTGATAAAAAACTCATTAAAAGCATATGCGAGTGCGTGTTAAATGTATTGCACGGAGTCGTTAAAATAAAAAACTCTCACAAGTCAAAGTTAAAAAAATATAAGTGTTTTGAGAAAATTATTAAATAAATCCAGTAGTAATAACAGTGAAAAAGAGTGGAAAAAAAAAGAAACGCGACCTTATTCAAAACGGTGGTGCTATTTTACCAATGTTACTTGCACCAATTATAGGTGCACTTGTGTCAAAAATATTTGGAGTCTCTGGAAATTAAAATATAGAGCACGCTCGTAAAATGGTCATTGTACCAGAGGAAACATACGAGAGAGTAACGAAGCAACAGCATCAACAACAACAACATATAGTAGAAGAGTCGAGTAATGCTTTAGAGCCAACGATACAGACAAACGGTGATAAATTAAGTCGTCTCGATGCTGAGATGCACGATATACTTTTTTCAAAAAGTATCACCGATGAACGTGAAAAATGTCAAAAATATTTACAAATTTTAAGAAGATATCTTCATTTTGAAAATTTGGAACAGGAACTTTTATCAGATGCAAATATACTTGATGTAGAGCATGAAAATGAAGATATATCGAGTCCATTGCCCGATGAAGCGATACTTGCAAGCATTTCCAAGGGTTATGTGAGAAAAGCACGTTTATTGCTTTAACATTGGAAATCATCATCGCATCGTATTAAATGGGATAATTCATGTACAGTTAGCATTGATGATAAAGCTATACCACACTCAAATATTATAGATTTACTAGAAGACGTGGTACGGAGTAGACCTGTTGAAGAACCTGTAGGAAGATTTCAATTAGTTAATTTTATAGCAACAACTGACACTCCATCCAAATTAATAAGTAATCCAGAAGTTATAAAAATTAGTAAAATTTTGAAACGTGCATTAAACAAAATTCCTTCAACCAAGAGAAATAATTCTGAGAGGGTTCAGACTTTAGAACAAGGTACTAGACTCGCGGCCGCACAAAGCTATAGTGCACGTTTGTATAAGAAAAAATCCATACCGCGAAAAGCAGACGACAAGTGGTTGACTTATAAAATTTAATATGTCTTATGAAAATCAATACTTGGCACTAGACACGAGACTGGATACGAGATCTTTAAGATTACCCGTGTCTCACGTCATCAAAATCTCTTCACCTATGAATTGACTGATTTAGAAGGGGAAATAATCGACCGATTTTTTTATCCTGAAGAACTAGCTCGAGTTGGCGATGATCTTTTATCACAAAATAAGGAATTCAAAGTGGAACGTGTGATCTAGAGTAGGGGACATGGAGTTAAAAAACAAGTGTTTGTAAAGTGTCTTGGCTATCCTGATAAATTTAATTCGTTTACTTATCACACGAAGTACGTCTGCATTGTAAGTGGAGTGTTGCTCTCACGGAAATCAGCCTACCATGCACGATGATGCATATTCAGAAACACGAATGTAATATAAAGTTTGTTAACGGACGTAGAATAGCAGTTGCAAGAAAGAGAGACATATCTGAATATTTACCGGATTGGACAAACGACAAACACAACGATGCCATATTTTCACCAGGTGTTTACGAGAATCTCAACAATCTCACAGAAGCTATAAACAGTATACCTGAGTCTCACTTACGTATTGAACAGGCAAAGAAAAAAAGTGGTTATTACAATTTACATAAAAAGTGTGAATGTAAGGAAACTCATTTTTTCAGCCTGAGCGGAAAGGTCAAACGTATATTTGTCTTTGAGAATGAAAAATATAGAAATCAGGAATTTATACCCATGATTCCATCTGTAGAGTCGAAAAAAATGCAACATTGGTAGGAAATAGACCTGGTTGTTTGGCAAGAGCGATAGCTGATCAACTTTTCGTTTATTTAGATATTTGTATTCCGTACACAGTCGGTGACGTTCAAGCATCCCTTTTGCGAATAGTAACACTCGATAATTCAAAATATAAATTTGGTGCAAGAGTGGTCAAACAATTTGCACCGGGAATTTATCTACCTTTGTTAAATAACACATTTCGGAATATAATAATAGATATAAGAGATGAAAATGGGAATCATCTACCATTCGAGTACGGGACGTTGACCGTAACACTACATTTCAAGCGCATTCTCTGAGAAAAAAAAGGCTTACTAGATGATGTGGGAAATCACGGAATCAATTTTAAACAAGCTGTAAATATGCGCATGCGTGAGTGCGGTAAAAATCTTAAGCATAAAGCAGCTGATAAAATTGCCGCTATGATGAAGGATATAAGATACGCGCTAAAAAGTGGAAGCGTCAATCGTCCAAGAACAGTTCAGCTGTACGCTTCAGCAGTAAAAGCGGCCGTGTAAAGAAGAAGAAGAAGAAGAAGAAGAAGAAGAGCCGTGTCAGTGTTCGCAAATCTACGAAAAAGAAAGCGGGTAAGAATAAGCAAGGGAAGAAGAGAAAACAACGCAGTGAGAGCGATATTGTTGGATTTACATAGACATTATTTAATATGGCTTTTCTACACTCAAACTCATGCGAATGCATGAAATCAGAATTAGATTTATTTACATTACTACCTACACAGACTTCGGTGGAAAGCTCTCAATTTATACATTATAAACCAGTTTCTTCGCTCACAGACGATGGACCGTTGGAATTCGTCGTTTCAGCTGGTAGTGCTTATCTCGATCTTGCACACACAATGCTAAGCATTCGTATGCAGATATAGTCAAATGTTGAAATAACAGAAGCAGCTAAAGCTACAGAGTATCCGAAGGTAATAGTAATAATTAACACGTTACATTCGCTATTTAACCAAATAGACGTTTTCTTTAATCAAAAATTAGTTTCACCCCCAAACAAGGCTTACCCTTACCGAGCTTACATCGAAACACTGTTAAATTATTCAAAGAGCAGCATGGAATCATATCTCACGAGTGGACACTGGTATGCGGATATCCCTGAAAAATGGGCAACGCAATAAATGCAAATATTGGTCAGTGTAACCGTCAGTATTTTTCCCAGAATGGTAAAACTGTCGATTTACTCGGTCATTTGCATTGCGATGTTTTTAATCAAAATAAATTTCTGTTAAATGGTGTTGAACTGCGATTACGATTGGTTAGGAGTAAGGATGCTTTTTGTTTGATGGATTTTACAGATGACAATAAATTTACTATACGCATTAAGGAAGCTTCACGCGATTGTGCTCTCAATCATGCATATGTGCTACGAAAGTGGTTACACTCTATAGCTGAAGGTATAACGCAAGATTCTGCACAGAAATTTAGTGATGCATTGTACTGTAAACTAAACTCGCGGGTACGTACAGATACTTCTTCGTCTATTTACGCGACACACGAAGAGGACGTAGTCAATCATTGCTGAAATAATAATAATAATAAAATCGTTGTTACCGATAGGGTGGCTCGCTCTCGTTCTGGCGCTGTAGCTCGTCTCAAAGGGCACGAAGTTTGAAATGTAATAATTCGTACGCAAGGATTAAGTGATTGAAAGAAATGGTTTATTTAACTCTTTAGATTATAAAAAGGTACAAGATACAAGTCCTCGATTTAGCACAGCTCGTGTCTGAGGTAGAAATATGACTATGTCCACAAACTTGGCGAACACTCTGACTCTATGTCCAAATTCAGAAAAATAGATTAAGTCGCGAGTCAGGCGGAGCTTTGCCCTACCAGTAGGAATACGAAAGAATACTCCTCCTTGCTCTCCATTGGTATTTATAGGGATGAGGGTTATGTATAAGCATAGGGAAGGTTCTGGCCAATCAGGATTTAGGGAGGGTATATGTCTCTCTAGGGGTGGGCGCCCCTTTTATTAATCAGTGTCCCTTCGTGCACGGCCCCTAATTTGCCCAGCTGTAATGGTTTTCTTATTGTAATTTTTCTCATTGTCGTATCGATTTCCACTTATTTGGGTCGTTTGTCTGAGATTTATGGCCTCTTTATTGTTCGCTAGCTCTGGGGTGTCTCCCCTTGTTTGACCTGGTTTATTCAGGATCGTTGCCCTTTCATCTGCCGCCGCGCGTGTCAGTGGCTTGGTTGTTTTGTCGTGCTCTGTGTTGCCGACCGTTGTTGGTTCGTTGGCCTCTGTTATGCCTGCCGTAGACTATTCCCAATTACCGTGGTGAGGTACGTCGTTGGTCGAACGTGTTATCCGCGTGTGCGTTGACCGGCTAGTCTAAGTCATAGTAGGTTGACGTGACACTCGCCCCGCTCCCCCCCTCCTCGATTGTTGTTCAGTGTAGGACACTGAATTTCAAATTTTTGTTGAATTGGGATGAAAAAAATTAAGGATAGAGAGCGGGAAAAGGTGAGTTCATATATTTATACAAAATCGTCGTTCGCCATGTTTTTGGTTCGCCCCCCTGTTTTTTACAATGTATGATTTTTGGGTCGCATTACTCTTGTTTTTGGTGTCCGAGGTCTCTCCCTCTCCGAGTTGCAGTTGGCGTACCTCCTTGTTCTTACTTTTTGACCGTGGCTTTTTCCTCTAATTGGTTTTCCTCGCGTGGGTGAGTCCCTTCCCTTGGGTCTACTCGGAAAATTTGTTGCCCGATTGGTTTTTCATTTTTCTTTGCTCCCTTGGTCCTTCTCGGAGTTCGCCTACCTGTGCCCCTTTAAAAACCCCCGGACTGCTCATTCCGCACTCAGTTTCTCGCTCTCTGCTCCTTCGTGATCTTTCTACCTGTTCGAGATGTTCACCTCGGTAGTGCTTTGTACTGGTATCCAGGTTCGGTTTGCGAAGGCTGTGATTTCTACTCTGGCTCCGATCTTCGATCCAGTGGTTCGTGTCCTCAGCTGGCAGCGTCCTTTCTGAGTCCCATTAAAGCCTGTGGGCTGGGTATGTTTTAATTTTGTCTTTAAATTACCCAACGCGTGATGTTCCTTTTCGGGTATTAATTCCTCCTCTTTGTGTTTTTTTTTGTAGGCCAACCGTCAGGTCCCGGTTACCTACCACCCTCTCCGGCTTCTGATTTCGAGGACTTTCCGGAGGAAGAGTCCCCTTTATTCACTCTACCGTGCCATACGCAGACTCCCTGATGGGTTGATGTCGGGTCTTTTTGCCCCTTATACCGTCAGCCAAGCCACACTCCTCCAACCATCGAGCGGGAGTACTACCGTGATTTTGACAAGGTAAGACGTAGTGTTTTTTTTTGTATATATACAAGTTACCCTCACAACGTTGTTCGGTATAGTTAATCTTATTTTTCTTTGCAGTTCGTTTTCGATTCCCGGTCCCCTGTTGTTCGGGACTCCTTCCCCGACTCCTGGATAGAGTGTCACCATGAATCCTGGGAGGATCACGCGGCCTGGAGAATCTGCCGCCTTGATCATCCCCCCCCCCCACACATGATGCATCTCCGGGCAAGGGTGTAAGTATTTCTGTTTTTTTTCAATTATTGTGGCTAATAAGAATATTTGTTTTGTTTACAGAGTTGGATCCGTATTCCCGGCAATAAGTGCTGTCCTGCGATGAGCGACACCGACTTATTTTAAGACTCGTAATTGCGTTCTGTGTGTGATACTTGTCATAATGTTTTCTGTAGTACGTGCTATTTTTAGTGTCTGTATTTTGTATGAGTCTGTGTGTTAGAGTGCCGTTTTACGTTGTTATGTATTCATATGTTTTTGTTTTTGTGTGGTTTAGAATGAATCTTAAAATGAAAAGGATTTCCTGATTGTCTCATGTTTAATTACATTCTCTCCCTCTACATATCCTTGTCCGTTGATTTATGAATAAATAAATGAATTCATTCATATAAAAAAATGCGTTTCTCGTCTGTTAATTTTGTTCCTCCGTATCCCCTCCTCTCCAGAGTCATTTATTTATGTTTCGGGTATTTCAAGTTGTGGGGCTATACACATTTTTTTTATGCTCCGGAACCTCAACGTATCGATGCATTTACCATTTATATTATTTTCTTTCATGACTTTTAAGCTTTAAATCCGATTTTTTTAAATTTGTTATTTTTCTCCGGGATTGTTTTTTTTTTTTTTTTGTTTGATAGTAGCGACTCTAATCTGGTTCTGTATTTTTAATTCTCGAATTCGCCGGGCGAATGTTAAGTTGTTTCATCGACTGACGCTACTCCTTGAAACTGATTTACTATATTTGCAACTTTCGTGCTAGAAGTCGCGTTACTCCCTTGAACTTGAAAATCAATTGTTCTTTAGGGATATTCCCGGTTCGATAAATGATGTCCCTGTTATTATTCGTATTTTTAGGTGGGCCAGTGCCCTTTTCTTTATTTATTTTTTGTCACGTACATCGATTTTATGTTTCCCTTGCGCAAGTGAAACAGTACGTAATGGCCGTCTTTCCTCTAACCTCCATCGTGCCGGCGCGTACCACCTGCGGAATTGCCTCCGGGCATTTATCTGCCCATAGAATGCTTGCCGCGGTGAGGTGTACGTACGGCATGAAGATCTCGCGTTCGTCTTGGTC
Source organism: Trichomalopsis sarcophagae (assembly GCA_024372645.1). Lineage (NCBI taxonomy): Eukaryota > Metazoa > Arthropoda > Insecta > Hymenoptera > Pteromalidae > Trichomalopsis > Trichomalopsis sarcophagae. The sequence continues at coordinate 42,274 of QLSS01000347.1, read as the reverse complement.
TGCTCTCCCATAAAAAATGCTGCCCGCTATTCTTAGATGACATCCTTCGGGTATATTTACTTTTCCGCTTCCTTCTAAGGTGACGCTCTGTTTTTCTACCTGGCACTTCCCAGTCCCGTTTACTCTTTCGACTGTTGAAAAGATCCATCCTGCAGGGTTTTGTGTTGTGACTAAGTAATACTCGGTCCCGTGTATCAAGGTTCGTTTGCACAAGTTGTGGACCCTGTATGATTCCGGATCCGCTTTCAGAGTGCTCTCGCAATCCATCCCCCTTCTTAGTTCTCGGTTGGCCTTGCATATTCGGACGTGTACTTTCAAACACTCTCCTCCTTCGTTCTTGCTTATGAAGAAGTGTTCGTTGTTATCCGGGTTTATGACTAAATAATTGCTGGGACGATTTTTATTGCGGTGTGTCGAGGTAGTTCGAGTGGGTCGAAGACAGGAATTGACACAAGTTCGTAGGTCCTATATATCTGTTTGGTCACTAGCGGAATGTTTACCTGGATTATTAGTTACCTCTGTAGCAAGTACATCTCCACAGTGCCGTACTCACGTATCGTCCTTTGGTTTATTGATTCAAACGGTGTCGCCAGCGCCTGTCCCTCTGTTCGTTGAAGTCGAGCCTGCGCGTTTCTCATTCTTTTCGTCGACAGCCCATACTCCTTAATCTACATGATAGTGATTAATCTGCTTGCCTATTCTAAGTTTTCGTTGAAGATTTGGATACTCTCATCAATGGATGGCTCTTGTTCTCCTTCCACTGTGTTAGTTTCACCCCCTTCGTCCAATCCAAGCCTAGTCATCAGCCTGTATTTTTTGCGTTCTAGAGTATTTATCTCCTCGTTCATTTCGTTTTCTATGACTGTCATGCGGTCGGCTGGTTGAGAAAGTTCATCTTTAGTATTAGGTTATTGATTTCTTCCCCTTCCAACAGTTCGTAGTCGTTGCTGCCGTATTTGTGCGTCCGAATATCGTACGGTCCTTTTATTGATTCGAACATAATAGCCATTTTATTTAGTTGTTGGATTTTATCATGCATTAGGTACATCTGATTCATTAATAAGCTGTTGGATGCGTTTCCATATGCTTCTATTTGTGTCAGGAATATCGCTGCACGTTGGAATAATCATGCGCTGTCGAAAACAGGGGTGGTATCGATTCCTGTTTCGAAATTCCATTCTCCCGAGGTGAGCCGTTTATCGTCGTTTCGTTGGTACATAAGCCCGGGGTTGTTTTAAGACCCGGATATTTTGATGTTGGTTCCTGCCATTACTGTTCCCTGCGTTAGGAGGAGTCCTCCCCTAAAATATGTGCTCCATTTCATCTGTAATGCGAGGCTCTTATTTAATTCCACCGATCATCATAGGGTCTTTGGTTGTGTCAAATTATAGTGTTTTGATTAAATACATATATTTTAACTATTCACATCGTATCGCGTCGCGTTTTCCGAGTTCTTGCTTACGAAACATATTCCTATAGCGCCGTCGCGGCGCGTTATCATGTAGTGGTCTATATTTTCTTTGACTTCCTCCTTTCGATCTCGATTACTCCGTCCGATTCATTCCCCCGTTCGTGGGTTGTTCCCAAGAGTGTCCGGGATTATTGTTCCGGCACGTACTTGGTCAGATGCCACCGCCCGCTTCTCCGCTAGTAGCTTTCCGTACTCGGTTACTCATTTTTCCGTTTCGTGTTTTCGTTTTACTATTGTTCTTTCGGAGATTGACTCCCACCTGACTCCGATATCCGCGGCTAACACCTTTTCCTTCACTCTGCCTACTACTGAAAATTTTCTCCGTTCGCCTGATCTAAATGACATATATCGAATGCGACGATTTTCTTGCAGTATCCACACCAGATGGGCGGGATTTCGCTCCGGAGTTCGTCCACCGTTCGAGTAGCATTAAGTGATGCTAAATTTCGCAACTCGAACGCGGTTTCCAAATAGCACCGTTCGCAGAGGAAATTTATTCCGTATTGGTAGCTGACACGTTCGTAATTTCTAATTAGCTCGGATTCAGTTTTACGAAACCGATCACGAAATGTGAGGTGGTCGGCCTCCTGATTGCTGCCTGCCTGGTATAAATCTTGTGACATTTTTCGCACTCCCTATCGCCCCGCAGATATTGCACGAAATCGGTAGCGTGATCTTCGAGAGTACATGCGTGTCTAGAAATCGGACATAATCGCCCCGAGTGTCTTGTACAAGCTGATGATAGCAGAGTTGACCATATAACTTTTTGTGATCCATGTACCCCTGCTTTGGTTTGAAATGAGTACAAGCATTCTAACGCGTTACCGACTGAGTAGTAGTCCATTGGCTTTTTATTGTTCTCGAAAGTTTAATCCTTGTTTTATACGCTTAATTTGTTGTTTCTAGACAAAGGTGATCATAGTTTTTTTGATTTGTTTAATATCTTCCACGTGACGCGCGATCTGTTGTGCGTGTCTTCTCGTGCGTGTTAAGTCTTTATAAATCGTGAGTTTGCACATATATTTCTTAACTTCCCCACGGATTCCCTTCAAGTACGAATAAATAGCCAATCTTCCCTATCTTCGGGTGAGTCGGTGATTTCGAATACTTCTGTTTTTGCTCAATTGCCCTTACTATTGTAAGCGAGGAGGAGTTCTGCTACTCGCACGCCATATTCGTTCGCCGACTCACCGCGTCTTTGTGCTGACCACGTAATTTCTTTTCTGACTTCGATTAATTGATTTACTAATGTTTTCTTTGCTTTGTCGTAAAATGCATACATGCTACAATACTCGTACCGGTACAATTATAACAACGTTGTTGAGAACAGGATTTTTAATTTAATTAGACTTCTGTCTCGAATAAGCGTTTAAAACTCTTTCGCGGCAGAAATACCGTTGGCGTTTGGTAGCATCGGGTATAATTGGTTCGCTACCGCTTGATACCGTAATAGTTGCTCTCCCCCTTCGGTTAAAATCGCTGCGGGAGCGATGCCGTCGTCCTTCGGAGGGGGCGGGGCCTGTGTTTGATATTCGTTCGGCTGCGGATGTGATTCTGGGTTCTTTTTCCCTTCTTCGTCTTGTTTTTCTGAATTCCAGAAACTTCCTAAAATGTAAATTGAGAATCCGTATATAGAATGTAGAGCACAACGGTGAATTATTGTATCAGCCATGAATTTAATGAGTCACGCTATCATAAACAAGCCAATTATCCCAGCCGAAGTCGAGCTTCTGCCCAACATGCTCATCGCGATTGAATTAAACACTGCTGGCTTTTCTACCGAGAACATTAAGTGATGTCGTAGTGCTTATATTTGCGCTGGCGCGTATATTCCGCTTTTCACGAGGTTCGCGGGATCCGTGTAATTTCATGTTGGTTTTGTTTTTGGTTTTAGCGTGTTTGGTGTTATTCCCTTTGTTACCGATCCTGGTAGTACCTAGTACCATTCATTCTCTAATTGAAACATAGGCGGAATTAATATTGGATTACATGTAGTCTCTGTCCCGAAAGTTTTAAGACTGCGCTGCGTTCGCGGAGTTAAAAAGTACTTTTTGTCGTCTTTTATTACAGGTAGTTCCTGATAACAAGTGCTTTCTTCCCTCTGGTGTACTTCTACTTACACGCATTTTATTAAGTGTACCACTTCGCTTGCTACTAACCCTATGTATCCGCTCTTTTAAATGATTTGATACGCGAATAAATCCGGTGCTAATTTGTTCTTCAGAACTTTTTAACTGTTCTGCAAATCATCTTGGAGCTTCAGGACCTCTATAAAATTCATATTTTGATAATGAGTCATTATAGCTACATTTAAGATAGTATCCAAGACTATAAATTTCATGACTTTGTACTGGTCTAGTGTTAGTTTTTTCATCTTGTCTTATTGGTTTAAGTAAACACTCACAGTCTGCATATATTATAAAAGGCAACTTTTCATTATAACGATGATTTTTAAACATTATCACATTATTCTCTTCAATGGGAAGTCTAATTCTACAATTATTTAAATTTTTACAATGTTCTTCATGCCATGTTAAATTATCTTCATTGTAAACATAATTTAAACACCTATCACATATCAAAGGTTTTTTCCCTTTCTTGCTTAAATCATTGTTAACTAAACGTGAAAGGTGTTTTATATATACATAATGTGATTCTGCTACAGACTTCTCATTTTCTCTCGTTAGTAAAAGAAGATTTATATGGTTACTCTTTTTACATGATGTCAAATAAAGAGGTATAATGTTTTCATTTTCTATTCCAAAAACATTTATTGAAATTGTAGTATTTTGCTTCTCAAAATTCGGCATCTTTTTAATGATACCAGTAAATCAATACCTCTCATGTTTAATGTATGTTCATATTTAATGTAATTGCTCAATCTATTCGGATGGTTTTTGCGGTTTACAGGATGCAAGACAGATAAAATTGCTCATATGAAGCATTTGTTATCAAAATTTTTAACATTGACGCATGCTTTTCTTTTCTCTATAAATGTCGGTAAAGGTATATAAGAGCTACCAGTACGCATTGGGTTAAATTTATTTATGTTAATCTGTATGTTTTCAATAGAATGTATTGTCCAACCAGAGTAACGTTCCTGAATTTCTTCAATATCTGCAAATAGAGGTTAAGTGACATTAGACTTAAACCATTCAATTAACGATGTAGCATATAAAATTTCATGATTTTGCGTATTAAAATATTTTGTCTCGTTGCATTTGTTTTCTTGTTCTACTTCTTTATCTTCTTCTTCTATACCTTTATTATTATTATATTTTACACGCATTTTCATAAATTTACATGATAAAACAGTATTTACTTCAAAAGTTTTATCATTTGCATTTGTAAGCAATATACTTTTCATTTTTCGAGAAAATAATATTGTAACATCTTGTAGAAATTTAATCAAATCAATAGCTATAATAGCACTCCTCATACAATTATTGAAAGCGTTATCCATATAAATCCATCACACACGATCAATGATCTTTTTCTTTTGTACTTGTAATCCACCATCACTTTTTCTTCTAGTCATAACATCAAATCTTGCTTTGATACATTCTATTTTTGCAGTAGTACATAAAATGCTTTGTTTTTCATGAACTATAAGCCTCTTATTGCTTAATACTTTACGAAATGTCTTGAGTGATAGAGTAAATTGTTTATTCCATCGTGCTATGGTTGTTGAATCAGCTACCGCAGAATGTAACAATTTTTCAGCTTCTTCTAAAAGCTTGGCTAGTTGTAAGCATTCGGCTACCATATTCTCCATTTTGATGAATACTCTAACAAATAATATATATATATATATATATATATATATATATATATATACAGTCCGCGCACTAGAGTGTCCGCGCATGTCCCACAAACACGACAGTCACGCGTCCACTTGTGCAATTAGATATACATTGTATACCTATATATCTAGTCCATTCATTCAACTTAAGTATCTCTAGTAACAATAAAGCTCTCGAGCTTATGCTAGTTCTCGCGAATAAATAATTATTTGTAAAACTCACGCAGCCCGTATTCCTATCAAATACGGCCTTTACAAAATGGCATCCCTTGTGGGGAACTAGCCATTGTTACTGGAGCAACAATTAGACTAGAATTCTGAATTTTTAGAAGAACTAACTTAGAAGTTTTGAGTAGAATTTTTGGAATTTAGTATTTGGAAGTAAAAGGAATTTTTTTTATTTAATTTTGATACTAAAAAGTATTGAATCAAGTAAATACGATGGCAGATGACTTAAATCAAACTAGGGAGCAGATCCTGGCCTTGCCGGACGTCGGCCAGAGAATAGCAGCTCTCGATCAGTTTTACCGCGTCCAGCAATTGGAACGCGATCGACAACTGCACAAAATATTTCCAGAGCAGTAATGCATATACCGGAGTATGACGGAACCAATTTAAATTTAAAAGAATTTATACAAGACGTAGACATTGGTTTTACCTTGCTCCCTGCAGAACAAGAATCTCAATTTTTAAGGTTCGTGATATCACGGTTAAAGGGCAAGGCGAGACAATCGTTGGAAGGCAATACTTTCCAAACGTTAGCAGAGCTTAAGAAATACCTCAGAGACTGTTTTGCACCTTCAAGATCTTACGGATATTACTTGAATGGAATTCAAACTGCATCAATGAGGAAGAGAGAAAATGTTCGGCAATTTTATGGACGTTTAAATGCTCTGATAAATAACGCTATAGCGGCTGTTAAGGAGGGACTGACGGGCACTCAAGCTGCAGTGGACCAAAGACCACACTTGGAGTTGCTCGCGCTCGAGTCCTTTGTCAATGGTCTTCCCGACGGTTGGCGAACAGGAATCATAGACACAGCTCCACAAACATTAACAGCGGCATTCAACATCGCAATAAAGTATGAGAAAGCTAGAATTAAGATGAATAAAGAAAACTATGAATACCCTAGAGTACACTACGTGTACTGTAAACCGGATCAAGGCCCGAACGAAAGAGAAGATCCCGGGAATTACCAGAATTTCGCGTCACACAGACACCATGACGACTCAGAGAGTAACATCCCTTAAAAGGTGAATTTTAATGATCCCGAGCCGAAGAGAAACGAGGAAAATTATACATATGATCCGAATGACACTCACTGTCCTAGAACAACAATTGAAAACTGGAGGATAAAAGCTCCTCCTCGATTCAGCTATGCTAACGCACCCGAACCCACAGGTCCTGTAAGTATATTAAAAAGGACGCCTGGACAGGCCAGAAGTTGATCAGTGTCCCCAGTACTGAGACATCCCTCAGAACTGATGATGACAGCAAGGACATTATGGACATCCTTATCCACCAATGATGGGACGTATCCGTACATGCTACCCAATCCTTATTGTTTTTATCCACCCGGGAATCCTGGATTCCCTTATGCTTACATGAACCCCTACATGCCTTACCCAATGCAACCGCTTGTGCCTGGCATGGACTACCATCCACCTCATGCAAGGCCGGATAATCGGCTGTACGATCCTATAACGGACAGGTCCAGATCAAATTCACCATACCGCGGTGACAAGAATCATTTAAACTGGGAAGCAGCTTATCGAAAAGACGCAGCGATGAGCTCACCATCCCAACATCGTCCCATGAGCCCAAGAACAGCAACCCCAGAGGATATCCAACACAAATAATTCGAATCACCACCGCAAACCGGACAACACCGTCCATAAAACTACGAGTAGAACAGCTAGAGACAAACGAGGCCATCTGTTTAATCGACAAAGGCTCACAGATAAATGCCGTAAAGCACAGTTCATTAAAACCAGAAACTGTAATAGAACATGACAATTTTTTGCATGTTATGGGAATCTCTCCTAAAGGCATGGTGACTCAAGGTACAGTAAAATTAACAATAATGGGCAAAGAACACCTCTTTCATGTCCTACCTGCAGAAACTCCGTTAGCAGAGGATTTAATACTAGGAAATCCGTTTTTGTATTATGAAAAAGTGAACATTATGTTCGGGGACCAAGTATTGATTACGGAAAGCCACCCTATAACTCCCGTCCCGTTTTTGCACAAAGTATTCCCGGAAAACGAGATACATCCGGACGAAAAATACGGACCTTTGGGACACGAAAAGTTTCCAGGCAAAAGTGCTACCTCTTATTATACGAAGTACGAATTTCCATTCGAAAATGAAAACATCGAACCCGAAACGTTGGAACCACAGCAAAAACCTTTTAGTTATAAGGGTTTTAAGTCACACGGTAAAACAGTCATTAAATTACCAGCTAGAGCAAAGGTGCCAATATGAATCCCAGCTACGAAAGACTCAGTAGTTGGAGAGGCGTACCTGCGGCGAATAACAGTCCCAGGTGTGTACATTGGAGAAGCTGTGGTTACCAATGAAAACGGATACTGTTACGCTATGGCCATAAATACGAGAGGAGATTCAGTGGAAATCGAAATTACTCCTCAATATCTCGAACCTTTTGATATGAGCGAAGACGACGACTTTTACGAGTTTCCCTTGGAGGGCGAACCCATTACAAACCAAGAAGATAGAGAAAAGTACATCATGGATAAGGTACAGCAGTCTTACCATACACGCCAAGGACTAAAACAAATACAGCGAATAGTGAGAAAATATTCACATTTGTTCTATTTGCCTGGAGATCCGGCCCCAAGAACAAATCGTGTGAGACATAAAATCCGGACAACGGACGAAGAGCCAGTCCGAGTTAAATATAAGAGAGGACCAACAGGACAAGATGAGGAGTTATTTAACCAACTACAGAAACTCCTGGATGCCAATGTTATTCGGCGTTCTAACAGTCCATTTTGTAGTCCTTGCCGAATTGTCCCCAAGAAACCAGGACCAGATGGCAAAAGAAAATTTCGCTTAGTCATAGATTACAGGAAACTGAACGCATATATACAAGAACTGACCGTTATGCTTACGTGAAATGCAAACAATAGCTCGAGGTAACCTCATCGATTCCAAGTATAAAAACAAACAAATTAGGACAGAAAAGCAAGACCATAAAATATTGAAGTAGGAGATAAAGTAAGAGTGCTCAAAGAGGCTAGATATAGAAAATTAGATAAATATTACAATGGCCAATTCATAGTGAAAGAAATCAGAGATAATAATAATGTGATAGTCGAGTCAACAAATGGCAAATTAATAGTTAAACATAAGGATAAATTAGAGAAATTTTTTAAGTAATCCCTTAGTAAACTCCGTTGTCTTTTATTACAGAAAGATGGTTCGGACAGTTTCACTGATGGCGCTCCTTATGCTCTCATGGGTACCATTCTCTCAAGGCAAAAACCAGGACAGACCACCGTATTACAAGCTAACACCATTAACGCAAAATCCAGGAATATATTATGAATATAAGATCAAGAGAGTAAAATGGAAAATAGTAGTCACACTGGATTTCACGAAGTGGAAGGATCCAATAACCTGGAGAGAAAAACAAATGTTTAAAATGATTACTACTTGCAGTGATCAGCTAAGTAAACAAGAATGCAAAGAATTTATTTCAATTGATAAATTCGACATAGCAATGAAAACATTAAAATCATTACAAGAAGACCTTCACATATTCTTTGCACCCTCATTAATTGTCCCTGACAACAGCTTTATTCCATTCACTCACACTTTATCTGCGCGAGGAGCTCCGCTCGAGTTTATTGGTTGGACAAGCCGGCAGCTCTTTGGAACTATGGAAGCGGGGGCAGAGATCAATTGAACCAGGACGTGGACAGATTGTATGAGAGGACAGCCAACATGTCCACCTTATTGGCCAGCCAGAATCACATAGTATAATCTAACCTAGAGTTGCTACACCAAAAACTTGATGACGCTCAATGAACTTTACATGAGCAACACTTACAATTTTTAAATATAGCTAATAGGACAAATCAACTTGATAATTTTGCTAACCGTTCAACAATCATCCAGACTTTATTGAAATGGGTATACCAATTTGACCAATCATTAGAGCACAGTATCAACTCGTATAAAACTCTTGTGAACACCATTGAGACAACTACGAGAGGGTACTTAAATCCATTGTTGTTTACACACGAGCAACTGCAATCGATACTTAAAACATTAAATGGACACATGCTACCGTGGGAGCACAGCACTATAACGGTAGAGATGTTACATGCAATGTCCAAAGTCAGTGTAAACACGGTAGGAGGGAAATTAATTTTGATCCTGGAATTTCCACTATCAGATAAGGCAAGATATTCACAATACAAGATACATCCACTACCAATTCCTCAAGAAATCATGACTAATACGACGTCCTATGTAACGATATGCAAAACTATTTATTAGCTACAAAAGAGTATATTGATACATGTAGAATGCATCAATAAGTAATTATGTGCCCACCATCCTTGCCTTTTAACATCGACAATGATAATAGTCCCTGCGAGTTTGCACTACTTGCACGACCAACTCAAGCTACACTAAGAACGTGTAAACTAGCTATATCAACTACGTCCACTCCGTACTGGGAAAAGCTCCGTAGTACCGATGAGTGGCTCTATTCGGTCATCAAACCGACCCAAATGCGTATCATGTGCAATGACGAACGCAAAGCCGAATTAACAATAAACGGGACAGGTATATTTACGCTACGTGGACAGTGTTATGGTCACACTAACCAAAACATACTGTACGGCGTAAACCTTATAGTAGCAAATGAGACTTATCTGTACAATCCAGGTCTCAAATTTGACATAAAATTTTCAACTAATAGTATCATGAAGACTTATAAGTCATTTAACGAAGTCCTGGATATTACGAACGCGGCTAAACAACAAATTCGTAAATGGGCGGAGAGTGAGGATGCTATCACGCTCCAGCATATCGAAGATAAATTTACGGAGATTGCTGCACAAAGGAGAGAGAAATATATGTATACGCCATACATTTCCTTGGCAGCTATAAGCCCAATAATTATAATGGCGTTAATACTTATTGTATACAGGTATGGTTGCATTAAAAGAGGATGCAGCTTTTGTTCCCCAAAAAGCAACCGCAGTCGCAGGAATAAGACCAAGATAGTTGAAAACACCAAGGATGAAAATTTTGAACTACCCACAGCCAGACCTCTCTTGGCCTATGGTCCCAAGCAAACCGCTTGCAATATGAGAAAGATCAAAACCAATTTGAACACACATCAGTCTCTCCTTGCAGAGACAGTCATACACATACCACCTGCGAAGATTTCAAATTGTATACATCTGGCAGTCTATCAAGTGCAAGAGGCAGCAGGATCAAACCAACAGTTCACAGAAAGGGGGAAAATTTCCAGCATTGACTCCTTGAATGACTACGTAAGGCCATTGCCAATCCAAGGAAGCTCATTGTACTAACGAAACTTCGATAATGTGTGTTCGGACGGAATCGGACACTTACACGACAGACAGACGCAACTGAGTGCGGACAGATGTTTGGACTTACTGTAACCGAACACTGTGACGTCCAAAAGTGTACGATCAGACGATTCCTGATCAAGAAAAATTTTTTTTATTATTTATATATTTTTCGATAACCTATTATTAACGTATTCCGGCTTCATTTTATTCAGTTATAATTTTTATTATATATAAGGATAGATTAAAGAAAAATTACAGTAACAAAATATAGTATAAGTAATCTGATTTATTCATACAATAATTCCAAAATATGAGGAGAGATACATTTAATAATTGTATTAATCGCACATAAAATTAAACTAGATGTAAAAACAGGAGAACTTTGGTTATAACAAGTCTTTAGTAATTGGCGGTCCAGCGGTTGACGGCATATAACAAGCCGACCGATGTATAGAACAAGGAGCTCCTGGTAAATTTAAACCTCCACAGAAAAGCCTTCTGTGTATATGAAATGAAACTCTTCCAACAGAAACAGCCGATCCAAGTGCCAGTCGTAGAAAGGAATATCAAAACATTCTTGAAGGCGCCCTTTCATATACCGGTAGTCAGCCCGGAAAGCGCGCAAGGTGCTCCAATTAGCAAACTGCAAAAATAACAGGTACAATAGTAAATAAAAATTGGGATCGAACGAAAACAAAACGATAATTACAAAATAAAATAACTTGTACTTACATTTACACGTTCCCATCTTCCACCGGGACAAAATCTTGTAACGACGAACCATTGTACAATTATTTGACGAACGAATGTGAGCACGATCCGACCAATGTACGAGCAACGAATGTCACGCAGTGCGAAAATCCGAATTTGGAAACGAAATTGCTGACCTCAGTATAAAAAAAAAAAAAAATTGAAAAAAAAGAGAATATTCTCCAGGAGCGTACGCATTAATTCGACTAATGCGAGTCAAATAAACTTATGAAAATACTGTAGCACTTATCACCGAAAATAATAGTTTATAGCGAATTTAAATTTTGCAAAAATTAGCTTATCATTAACGGAGTTACTTTGATTTTATACAAATTGGAAATTTTGCGACTATATATAGTTGGAGCATGCTTATTTGACAAATTAGGAACTAAAATAAAAAATTTTACGTTGTAAATTCGTTTGCAATAAGCTTATAAATAATGTCTTGCAACTTTCATTACTAGACGTATGTTGAGACCCTAAAGTGCGGTAAAGTACTAGAAACCAAAAATTTTTAATAGTTTACGAATTTCAGGTAATTGTTGTTAAATTGTCAATTAAGCAAATTTGCGATAAATACATTAACTATCGATACCGTTAAAGCCTATAAAAATCATTAATATATATGAAAGATTAAAAATTTCGAAGATTTTAAATCGACAATATACATACCTGTACATGATTAGTATAAAAACACATACATGAAAACTAATACGACATACACAAGAGATACAACTTTTAAATCCAAAGTCACAGCGCACACAGAAATGAAGCGAAGGGGAAAGTGCATTGCCCGGCTAGGTCAGCATTTCGCAGGGCAATGCCGCACATTCGAGTCACATCGGTTCAGTTTACGTCCATATCACGTATACGTAGTATCAATATGACAAACGAAATCTTGAAAGAGCACAAAGGGCACAAACTTGAAAGAGCACAAAGGGCAGTTACAACCGCGCGAGAAAACTACTGTCAAGCAGTAGAACAGTATCGTTTAAGTGATAGCAAGAGTGAATCCAAACAAAATTCAGTGCCTTCAAGCATAAGTGTTGTAGCTGCAGAGCAGGGTAAAAACGAACAGGTACCCGAAGTACAAGGAAAGGAAGTACAAGCGGACGTAGGAACAATTCAGCTGAAAACTGGCGTTCCTATTAACACCAAATCATCAGTGGTGATAAAGAAAGACACACGCATGCAGCGAACAGAGTCCATCGAAGCAGTAACCAGTTTTGACCCCCCAATGCATACGGAAGAGGAAAAGCGCGGACATCGACCAAGTCTGGCCGCCCACACTAGCATAGGCAGGTACGTTGAACTTGAAGTCGAAGTGTCGCGGGAGTATAACAGTCAGCCGACTCCGCAGAGTCTGCCGAATTCACCTGCACAGGCGCGTGCAGTAGAGAACGATGTTCCGCTGCGTCCGCGTACACACACCAATGCAGGCGAGAGCGCGGAAGGGGGCGAGTCGCGGGAGAGAGACAGTACGCCGTGTCCGCAAGTAGACCCAGGCGCAATCGAGTGTGAGGAAGGGGACAACTTGCAGGAGAGCGACACACGCCGTGTCCAGCAACCCCACCGCGTCCACCGAAACAGCTGATTCCACCGACTACGCCATATCCACCGTGTCCGCCTAGTCAGCGCAAAGAATCAACAACAAAGACTACCGATAAAAAAAGAACTCAACATCAGAAAATAGAGTCGACGCGTTGCGAAGGAGAACATTTAAAAAAAAATCAAAAGTAGAAACCGAAGAGGAAAAGGAAAAGAGAAGAGAGAAAGACAGGATTAGAAAACGAGAGCAGCGAATAAAACTAAAGGAAGAGGCATTAGTTTCGATAGCCAGAGTTCCCTTGAATAGACTGGAAGTCACTACACAACACTCAACAATCCCACAGCCCCCATTATTTACGAGTTGTACGGGGTGCAAAGATGACTGCTGGTACAAGGGAAATGAACATCAAGAATCAAGTTGGTTACTTTGTGTAGTTTGTCATGCTAACTGGGCAAACGGCGAGTGTGTCCAAAGGATACCATACGAGTGTAGGATTTGTAAATTAAAAAGAATAATGTAACAGACATTAAAAATTAGTAATACGGATTCTACCAGAAAATTTCACGTGACTAAACATGGGACATCTTTATTCTTACGCCGCTTCCATTGCCGAGGACAGCAATATTCTGGGGGGGGGGGAGGTGTAATGTCCCACGTTTATACACCTTAGCAATTACGAATAAATATATATATATATATATATATATATATATATATATATATATATATATATCTAG